>JAQIXX010000750.1:0-47741 GCA_034700605.1 Willowsia nigromaculata
CATGTCGAAGTGTCACTTGTGAGCCATGGCTAACTTGGGCAGGTTGACCTTTAATAATGGAAGCCAATCCTCCTTTAAGACTTGCTTGGAAAGCTGAGGTCATTACAGAGTCATGGGGACCGGCTTGGGTGAGGACCACAAGATGGACGTAAAATATGCTCACATAAGTGGCCACAAATGTGATAAAAAATAGACTGTACACACTTCCCATTTTCAAGAGAATTTGAGGTGTATTCAGATCTTTTCGGGGGACAACGCGGGTCCAAAATATGGAAAATATTATGAGCCCACTTATCGATAGATAGAAGGCTCCAATGTATTTTACACTGAGGCTGAGTGTTCCGAAGAATGCAGAGATGGCGACAAAGAGGAGGCTCTTGTTTGAGTTGAGTTGCTTGGTTGCTTTGATAGCAAAAATGAGACTGAGAAGACCAAAGGCAATCATCGGCATTTCCATGAGAATGTATCGGGACTGGATGAGGAGAGCGTTGTCGAGGATAATGAGGAGGGAGGATAGGACAGAGAATCTTATGCCGATCCCGATTTCCCGACAGAGAACGTAGCTGAATGGTGGCAGCAGTGAGCCCATAAGGGCGGGGATGAAACGGAGGCCAAAGATGGGTACCCATGAGGGATAGGGAGCACCGATGCGATCAAACTTGAAAGTTCCTAAAAGAGAATCAATGTTTTAATGAAAATATTTAATCTGACAAATTATTCAAACTTTTAAAACACATATACATACCATTATAGGAGCGGTCAAAAAGGTAGGAGGAGGCTGCGATTAGCTGCTTTCCCAGGGGCGGATGTGGATCAAAAAAGAAAATACGTCGCATATACAAGCTTGCGTACTTTCCGTAATGAAGCTCATCAAATCTATAAAAACATAATGAATTTCTTGTAATTACAAATTATATATAAATTTGGAAATTAATATGTACATTAGATAGCGTTTTATTTTCATACACAATGCTATTTGGATGGGTCAGGTTGTAAAATCTGGTAGCTGCTGCTAAAATGAATAGTCCTACAGCGACGACATCGATCTCAAATGAGATTTTCCAAAAGGATTCCTCTTCTGCATTCTCGAAAATTGTTCGTTTTTGATTACTCCTGTCATTACTCAGATCATCAAGTGCTGCAGAAGGTAGGTTGTTACTTGATGTGTCTTTTTGATTTCTTTGTCCAGCTGCATTTGTGAGGGATTTTGAGTCTTTTCTTGAATTTTTTGTACTGTTGGTTGTAGCGCCAGAGCCTTTCTGGGAGATTTCTCCTTCTGAGGATTCATCAGTGGCGCTCTGTTAATTGTTATGCACACAAATGTTAACAAAATTACAGAATCAATTATTTTTGTATGAACAATCTAAAGATATTTTTGAAATACCTGAAGCAAATTGGATTTCCTTTTGCTGTTATCTTCCCGAACCCCCAGGGATCTGGCTCGCTCCTTCACCCCCATTCTCATTCGTGACCGGAAGTGGAGAACAAATTTTTATAGTTGATTTTATCCAGGTTTTATAGATTTCAAAATTTGTGACACGCTCGAATTGTTTTAGCTCTACAAATATCTTTTACTTGTGAGCACTCACAATTGCAGTACTAATGTGAAAACCGGCTAACTATTTCATTTCATGCTTCTTCTTCATTCTCCTTCCTCAATAATTTAGCTATATGCATGGACTAATAGGCTTCGCCCTTTTTACTGTGCAGGAACCCTCATACAATCTATCTACCTGTCTCATAATCCGTTCTAAAAATAGTTCAGTTTTTCGAAACGAACTTATTGGCGACTTTTTTTCCTTAAGCCTCATAAAATATGATGGTGTGTATGCACCAAGTGCATTTCAATGTCCTATTGTTGCTGCTATTATTGAACGGATTGCATTACATTCTTATTGCCTGTATTATAACAATACGTGCATCCAGCTGAATTCGCTGTCAGTTCAACATACACATTTTAGAAACATACTATCAATATATACAGCTAATACAGCATAAAGTCAAAATGAAAATTGCTTCGGGCAAAGGTAGCAAGATCAACGTCAACAAGCATCACAAGTAAGCTATACAATACAATAAAAAGGGGTAGCCACATTATTAAAGCTTGTAGTGACCATAAAAAAGATCATTTACCTGTCCAAGTGGGTACACAACAGGTATGCAGCGACTACTCACAACAGTACAACGGCTCATCTTGAGAAGCTCAAGTTTAAGAAGTTGGGGTAAAGTGCGTCTGAGGACTGAAGTAAAAGAAAAATCTTACATATGCACAATTCCCAACATTATGTTCTCACAACAAGCATTCTTAAGCGTTTGTTGACGGGTTGACATAAAAATTTTACTATGCAAGTTTCACCACAAAGTTTTACTCCTTGTTTTGCAGGTCTACATGGCTATGTCTGTTCAGTCTGTTGACATACCCAAAAAGTACACAGACCGCAGTCGACTTCTTCTCTAATGCGAGTTTATGCTGAAATACAGAGTGAATATTAAAAAATATGTTTTGGGTGATGATAATGATTGCCATATGCCATGCTATTTGTAAGATGCAGTGAGATGATTCATTTTTAAATACAGAATAGATCGTCGCTCATTCTTTAAGCCTTGCTCTCTCATTCTCATTGTACACATTCACTTTACATTCCTACGTTTGCTCATGCGTTTTGTACTTTACTGGGCAATACTTATAAACGTGTGACATGACGAGAGCAGCAACTATATTTTTTACTTGTTGAATATTCTACTGAAATGAATGAAAACGCTGTTGCTTAGCTGCTGCTGAGAAATATGGATTAATCATCATTCTCATCTTCAGTTTTATCTCGGCTCTCTCATCCTGTTTCTACTGCAAATGCATATTGTCTAGTGCATATTGTTCGAATATTAAATCAAGGTGGAATGGAGTGAAATGAAAGTTGTTGCTTGTTTGCGTGCATATCCTTTCCTTCCTCATATTAGATCTCCTTTTCATACAAATCATAATAAATCCCCTAGATTCATCTTATGTGTTCTGAAATGAATGGGGAGAGAGGTGCTAAAAAATCTTACCTATTCACGTCTTTTTGTACATGAGACATAAAAAATTATTCTGTTATTCATTATTCGAGCAAGAGACATCTCCCATGATATTACTCATTATATTTGCCCAGTGACTTATGACTTGATTCTATTGGAAATATTTTTGGGATCATATTTGTTTTACTTGTCTAAAGAGGAACGGACACACTAAAGATGTAGTATTGTGATTTATTGTACTGCATTTTTAATTCGTGCATTTTATAAGTTACTAAATGACCGTGTAGCCAAAATAGTGATTAATTCGATAGTGGTGTGCTATAGATAGAAAGTGAAAACTTGCAGTGCCGAGAAAAACACTTGAAACAAAAGTAAAAACAGTAGATTTTATTTCTGTATGTGACCGTTTACAAAATGGCTTTAGGCAACGACTACGAACCGTCAACGAATAATGGCCACGTGCCATTAATGAAGTGGGATCCGAAACATATCGAAATTCGGACTCGGTCTGTGGAAATGGCTTTGCAGCCACTTGTAATGAAGGTAACATCTTTTGTCTTTCTAAAGTTGTAAATAGGGTGTGGATATAAGAATGGATTGATGGGACTACACGCGATGACAAATATTCACTATAGTGATGACATCATCTAGTTGGCCATGATTCATAATGTCAGTATGCCCCATACATCTTCCTAATTTGTCATCTTTTGTGTCTTCAGGTAACGACACTGGTGAATACAGACGCTTCCCGTAAGAAAGGCCGTTCCAAGCGAGCCCATGTTCTCGTCGCCCTCGTTGAGAAAGCCACTGAAAATTTCATCAAGAATGGTGAGCTAATAGCTGATGAAAATCCAGAAATCCGCGAGGACATGCTCCTCGCAGTAGAGGAGGTTCGAAAAACTGGCGAGGTAATGACCACCACCTCCCGGGAATTTGCAGAGGATCCTTGCTCCTCCCAAAAGAGAGGGAACATGGTTCGTGCAGCGAGAGCTCTTCTTTCCGCTGTCACTCGTCTCCTCATTCTCGCCGATATGGTGGATGTTCACTTGTTGCTTCGTTCCCTCCGAGTTGTGGAAGACGATTTGGAGCGACTCAAGAACGCTTCCAATCAAGCAGAGCTCTTGGACAATTTAAAAACATTTGGAAAGAATGCCAATGATTTGCTGAGGGAGGCGGCTAGAAGGCAACAGGAATTGAGAGATCCTCAGCTTAGAGATGACCTAGCTGCTGCAAGGGCCCTCCTCAAAAAACATTCCACCATGTTGATGACCGCTTCCAAAGTTTGAGACATCCTCCAGAGTTGAAGGATCGCAAGAGCATGCGGATTATGGACCAGGGGAGTTGGCTGCAGCTTTGAACGACTTGGATGTAAGATTTAATTACTATTTAATTTACCACCTTTACAGCACTTATAATAAATACAGAACATATTTTGATATTTTGAGGAGCCGATGGAGTACAGAAAAGAGTCAACCAGTTGGAGTCTATCGTCAGTGTAGCGGCTGTAATGGCAGATTCGACTTCCACCAGGGTTGATTCAGAGTCCGACATCAGGACCTGCTTCAGGAATACATGTCTAATGTGAGACAGATTTCCTCTAAATTCAAAATTTTCTTTGCGCTGATCATTAAATAGGCTGTAATTTTGAAATGGACGATTTATAGGCTGGGAAAAAGGAAGGTAGTGAGAATTTACAGTTGGCTGCTGAACACATGAACAAAAAGACGAAGGATTTGAGACGCCAGTTGCGAAAGGCTGTTGTAGATCATGTTTGTGACAGTTTCCTGGATACGAACACCCCACTTCAAATTTTAATTGAAGCTGCCAAGTCTGGAAGTGAGTCAGAGGTTGAGCAGTACGCTCAAGTTTTTAATGAACATGCGAGGAAGCTGGTGGAAGTCGCGAACCTCTCTTGTAGCATGTCCGATAAAGAAGATGGAGTGAAAATGGTGCGTCATGCTGCTGCCCAAATTGAATCACTATGTCCCCAGGTTATCAACGCCGCCAAGATTCTAGCCGCTAGACCAAAATCAAAGCCAGCTCTGGACAATATGGAAACATTCAGGAAGACTTGGGAAAATCAAACAAAAATTCTGACGGAAGCTGTGGATGACATCATCATTATTGATGATTTGCTTGCTGTGACAGGTGCCCAAATAGTTTATCAGTTTCTTATGACTCCACATATCAACAATTGTGTATAACTGTTTACTTTACATTTAGAAAACCACATTTTGGAAGATGTGAACAAGTGTATTGCTGCAGTTCAAGAGCAGGACGCAGAGACTTTGGATCGAACGGCAGGTGCTATTCAAGGACGCGTGGGGCGAGTTACGGAAGTGGTTGTCTCGGAAATGAATGAGTACGAGCCTGGACAGTATACCGAGTATGTTATCGGTGCAGTAAAGGAATTGAAAGATATAGGTAACAAAGTAACAATCAAAAAATAGGGATAAGAAAGTTGGTGAGAAACTTTTGTTCTATTCGAACGATTTGTATTAAACTGGTTTTCTTTGTTTGTTTAAAGTTATGCCAAATTTTGTGTCTCGAGTGGAGATTGCTGTTGAAGCTTTATCCTCTGATCCGGTGAAAGACGTAGACGAAAATGATTTCATTGATGCTTCCAGCCGTGTCTACGATGGGGTTCGAGAAATTAGACGTGCTGTTCTTGTTACAAGGGTATGTGTCCATTTAAATTTAGTGCTGACTTTTTTCACTTTACGCTAAATCATTAAGTTATGGTTACAATATCTTTTAAAAAATAGGATGACGATGAACTAGACCCTGATGATGTAGTGATTGATGAGAGCAAAACGGAAACGGGAAGCAAAAGTAAGCTTATAGAATATGAAAATGTAGATATTTAAATATTTTTTACTAATTTGGTGTCATGGAATTATTCACAGTAAGCGGAATAGCTACAAGACAGGATATGCCTGATGAAAGGATGCAACGACGGGTTAGTAACATGTTTTTCTCACGTTGCAATGTTTTTTGATATTGATATATTAATGCTTTACTTTTAATTGTATAATATTTTTTATTAAAAAAACAGCAAGCGTTTGAGAAGCTTCCGGAAGAAGAGCGTAAGAAGATTGTCCAGCATGCTGAAAGCTTCCGTAACGAAAAGCAAAAGTTTGATCGCGAGGTGACCAAATGGGATGACAGTGGCAACGACATCATTGTCCTTGCTAAGCACATGTGCGTCATCATGATGGAAATGACAGACTTCACATGGGGAAAAGGTCCCTTGAAAACCACCATGGATGTCATTACAGCAGCCAAAAAGATATCCGAACTGGGTACCAAACTCGATAAATTCGCCAGAGAAATTGCTGACCACTGCGCAGAAGGTTCCACCAAACAGGACTTGCTCGCTTATCTTGGTCAAATCGCCTTGTACTGTCATCAGCTTAATATCACCTCAAAGGTCAAAGCAGACGTCCAAAATATCAGTGGTGACCTGATTGTATCAGGTCTAGACTCTGCCACCTCTCTAATCCAAGCCGCGAAAAATCTTATGACGGCTGTGGTGCTAACCGTGAAAACGTCATATATCGCGAGTGCAAAAATTCCACGAATTGGAGGTGGTGCGGCTACAAAAGTTGTTTGGAAGATGAAGCCTCCAGAGAAGAAGCCTCTGGTGAGAAGGGAAAAACCTGAGGAGATCCGTGCCATAGTAAGACGTGCCTCACAAAAGCGACAAAATCCTATTCAAGCGCTAAGTGAGTTCCAAAGACCAAGCGAGGTCGTTTAAACAAGTTGAATCAGCAGCGAAAAAATCCGTCCTTTATTAGAAAAAGAGAATTTATGTTGCTGACAATCAATTTTAAATAGCACAAGGCCAAAAATATTGTATTTTAACTGTATTTATTTGTGGTTTTGAGAGAAAAATATAAAAACGGGGAAAGCTGAGACTTTCAATTAGTTCCAATTTGCAGAAACCTCCTGCAACAGCGACTTCAACTTTTAAAAATGATTTGTAATTTATGCCTTCCATAAGTGCCTACAGCAATTTTAAATCTTCCTGGTATACTAGATTAAGTGCTATAAATTATTGTAGGATTTTCCCCCACCTTTTAGAATTCAATCATTTTAATATTTAATATGAAGAATGAAATAAACAAATATTGTGTGACCTTTCTTTGGGACCAAAGGGAAACAGTATATTCTGCAACCTAGAATATGTTATTGATGTATTACTATGTTATTCAATATGCGTAGATAAAATTTGTAATAAAATTCTTTTATAGGTATTACGTGACAAGATGAGAGGAACAATGCTTTAGTTATTTTGTTATGATTTTGTTTTTGATAGATTATATGTGTTAAGTTAATGATACATTAGATTAATATGGAGGGTCGGTGGTTGCTTGATTCTATGTACGTATAAATAGGTAATATTTTTTCATGTCTGATTTATACACAATGCAAGATTTAGTGGAAAACCCTGTGTAAGAAAACAATATTAATTTATAATGAATAAATCAATAATAAATCTAGATTTTTTGATGTTTGCACAACTGCGAAAACTTAATTTAACAAAGGATTTATTTGGGTCATTCAATTTTTTGGAGTTCTCATTTTATTTATTAACTCCTCTCTCCAGCACTTTTTCATCAAGCTTGATCACGATCAATTCACATAATAAATGAACAGGCACTTATATAGACACAAGTTTTTATATATAGTTACAAGATTATTGTTTTGCGCATTCGCACTAAATAACAACTTCAAAACTATAGGCTTGCATCAATATACGTTTTCGTGTGTCACCGTTGGAAACAGGATGTTAAAAATGAAGATCGGTCCTTTTCTTGCAGCATCATTGCTCTGCATAGTTCTCAGTTCTTATCTGGTTACAGGTGATTTATAAATATTGGTAAACTTTTATGAATAAAATCATTCCAGAATTTTTCCATAATTCTGTGGTGTTTTTTCCATAATGATGTGCAGAATGCAACGCGTTCTTTTTATTTGGAAATAACAATGGTGACAGGAATGGTTGTCCTTTCAACCAAAATCAATGTGTGGCTTATTGCAGGCGACAAACAACGTCGGCTGGAAACAGAGGTACACCTTGCGACGGACGATGCACAGGAATTTTAGGTCTCCAATGTCAATGTCTCTACAGCTGTGGTCCAAGCGTAGGTGGTTGTACCTGCTAATACGTTTTCAAATTAACATACTTTTTGGTCCAAATGTTGGTTTTCCTTAAATCGAACGGAATATCATCATTTTTAAGAAGCATTTGATTTGGGGTTTTCTTATGAACAACCATAGGTATTTAAATAAATGAATATTATCAAAGATGCAATTTAGTATGATTTGAAATTTTATACGACACACGTGTCTGAAAGCATTTGCACATAGAAAATCGTGTGAATGAATAATGACAATGCACCACCATGAGCCAAAATGGGGAAAGTGATCCCACCTTGTTATTTGATCATCTCTGAGAATTATTTCTCACGTTAGGACATTATACACAAATCGAATACAATTACCGATTAGAAATTGACCTTTCCATTTCCATCATTTTCGTTGAGGCATGGCTCCATAGATGATAGCGTTGGTGCGGGTTTCCAGGAGGCGCATTGAACAAATGTCTGACGTCATGATCATCTGGTTGCACGCATGGTTCTGTTGTTGTTGTGTTCACCTTCAGAATGAAACGAACTTCCGTTTCCTTCGAGCCTCCATTTTCCTAACCCACCTCCAAAGCAGCTACCATTTATTTCGATTCCCGATCCCCATAGTGATATTTAAACATATTCTGCATAAAATACATTTACGAACATTTGAATTTTGTGTGGAACCGAATTGTGGAAAAATTCATGAAATAATGAGAATTAAATAGCTAATTCGTATTTGTAAATATTTCTCATTGCAAGCGCATAATTAAGTAAATAATTTGTTGACTGGTAAAAATGGGAGCAACAGACAATATTGACGATGGCAATAAAAAAGAAGTGGACATTTGGAGGGATACTCCCGTTCGCCTTTTAGGTAAAAGTCGTCAGTCGTCACTCGTCATAGAGACTTTTTACTTTCATCGTAGTAGTTGGGGTAGGTTGGCATTTAATTGATTAGTAACCTCTATTATGCCGATTCTTGTTGGTATGGTCTCCAGGATACACGAATGAAGTTGGAGAATCTTTTCGAGCATTGGTCCATGTGAACTGGGTGCGCCTTAGCTATGGGATTGCGTTCAGCTATGTGATAGCTGATACGCGAGACAAAACGCTCAAGGTGAAGAGTAAGGTATTTGCAATATGCAATATTTGTAGTAATTTGTATGTAACATACGATTCCTGGTCATTATGTCATGACCTATCTTTTAAACATAGGATAACACGAAGAAAATGATTGCAGCTGCTGACACCTTGACTTGGCAAACATTGGCATCTGTAGCAATTCCAGGGTACACAATCAACCGAGTGTGTGCACTTTCCATGTTTTTGCTCCAAAAAAGTACAAAACTGAGCCTTCCAGTCCGAAAATGGACAACGACAGCTATTGGATTAGGATGCATACCCTTCATTGTACACCCAATCGATAAGTTTGTGGATGTGTTAATGGATAAAACGTTTCGGGTCATCTTCCCAGCTAATACTTCATAATTCAAATCCTTTTATGGAAGCTAGTCCAAGTTAGAGGTGACATTGACAAGATAGTCATAGTTCGCAAAATTCATATTTTTTCCTTTCTAATTACTTGTGTACCTACGTAGTAATACGTTAATTTATTCATTTCCATTTTGCTCAACGTTTATTGTATATAGAGAGAAATAGTGACCGAGAAAAGTTTTTCAATAGCTCTATTCCACACGATAAATGACATTTTAGATCTCGTATGCTGATTTGCCATAGTTTAATGTACCAGTTTTTCATTCAGAGTGATTGAGATTAAATATTAGTACCATAGCAACTAATCAAATTAACTTTTGACATTAGCCCAAGCACAGAAGTGCCTCATTCTAGGTGCTATTAATGCAACAAACTCAGTCGAAAATGTAATGACAAGTATACTAGTACGATCAATGTATGTCAAATCAAACACATGATCATTGTTAACTTTGTGGTTATCTTTATGTGTTCAGAGATTAGAAATCAGAGATCATTTTCAAAAAGGAAAAAAATCATTTCATTCACATTTCAAAAATACATAAGATGATCAAAAATTTAACCGATCAAATCAATCGAATTGTTCATTGTTCCTTACGTGTATAGTAAATACATAAAAGAAAAAACACTTGCCGAATGAATATGAATCGTTGGAGTAAAATGTACAATTAAAGAATACAAACTTTAATTACGGTTTTGAATCTCAAACTCATAAGTAGTCGTGCTAGCAGCCAATCAAAAAATTTAACTGCTCAGTTTACAATTGTAACGTAACAAACTAAAAATGAATAAATACCTCAAGATTCTTCTATCTAATTCTGGTTTCTTATAATCTATCTATCTTCCATTAAATTATCAACGACCGTTTTTAAGAATAAGAATAGAAGTCGAGGTTTCCAAATCTGTTAGTGTTGGTATCCCCAATTCAATATGAAACAACATGAATGGAAAAAAGCTGTCCTCCCACATCATAATCGATGAACGCCATGAAATTGAAGGGTTGAATCAAATCACCATTTTCTAATTAATGTCAAATGATCCATTCAGGTCTACTCAGTTTATTCAGCCAGACATACATGTAATATGTAACATTATTTTCAAAATGTATCAAATCTTTAAATCACAACATCAGCATAATCTAGACATTTTTGGTAACAAGTTTATTTTATGTTTATTTTGACAATCAACCAATACTTGCATTGCTAAAATTGCAGTACTCGGATTACCAAAATGTTCTAGTTAAGGGGTGCTCAACGCAGTATCCTTTGTTTTTGAAAATTTCTTCAGCTACGGCTTTCTTCAAAATATCTCCGCTTATTCCTGGTCCTCCCAGCATACAATTAACATTATACTCCACTCTTTGTTTCGCCTTGATGCAAAAAAGTTCGGCAAGGTGTATCTGAAAGTGCAAATATTAAAGTTGTAATTGTAAGCACTATACATAAATTCATGATTTATTTTATTAAAATATAATGCAGTGGTACCTCCGTTTGTGCATTATGCAGTCCAATGCAGTAAGCTCTTGAAGCTCGACTCAATACACAGGTCATTGCGTATACATCAATCGCCACATTTGCCAGTCTTTTTAAATCCATTTGATGATCTATTATTTTTGCGCCATGGTTTTCAAGGAGAATTTCTGTTGCGAACTGTAGCCGTAGAACGCTGTATTCAAGGCAGGCCTTCACTGGTGCTTCAAGTGATTGATGTACGTATCTATGCAGATTTAAACTAAGTTTTGGGTTCCCACTCATTTGATGACGTCTCTCTACCATTTTTTTAAACGCCAGAGTAGGAAATTGGAATGGGTTTCTCATCTTTTTAACAAATTCTCGCAAGCCTTGTCCGGCGTGTTTCACACCTGTATATTAAAAAATTCCAAATGATAAGAGTTCATTATTTGATGCAACGATTGTCTCATAAGAGGTTAATTTGAATTTAATTCCATTCTTACCATTCAATGCCACGAGAAGACGTAGGATTTCATTTGTTCCTTCAAAAATCGACATGATTCTAGCATCCCGCAATGCTCTCTCTACTGGACAATCTTTCATGTATCCCATTCCTCCTAGGATTTGGAGACATTCGTTTATCCCATTGTAGCCCGCTTCAGAGCTAAAAACCTTTTTAAACACAAAAAAATACATTACATTCACTTAATTGACGGCAAGACAACAGATTACAGATGCGAAAAAACTTCACAAACCTTGACCATAGCTGCTTCTTGTGCGCAGTCTTTATATTCTCCACTATCAATCAATCCAGCAGTAGTATAAGCCATAGATTCCATCGCATAAATATCTGTTGCTAATTTGGCAAACTTCTCTTGTATTAATCCGAACTCTGACAACGATTTACCAAACTGCTTCCTGTTGATGGCATGGTCAGCCACAAGGCTCATCAGTTTCTTTAGAAAGCCTAAATAACAAAAATTATTCCGTCAAAATCGTTTTGCAAACTTCCAAATTTTTCTACAAAACAAAATACAATCATACCTGCGCCTGCACTTCCCATACTAAATCTTCCACTGTTGAGGATATTCATTGCGATTTTGAAGCCATCACCTTCTTTTCCCAGTACGTTCTCTACAGGTACTTTGACATTATCAAAATGGACTTCCGTTGTGTTTGACCCTCTGATGCCATGTTTGTCTTCTGGTTTCCCACTTGTTAGTCCCCCAAAGCTTCTTTCCACAATGAATGCAGATATGCTTTTCGACGCTTTCGTGTCAACACTGTCATCCTAAAACACCAAAATACAAGTACGCTTCTTTATTTTCAAAAAGAACCTCAATATTCCTAGCAGTCTTTTACAAACAAAATCAACTTACAGCGGTCCTTGCAAATACAGTGAAAAAGTCAGCGATACCACCATTGGAAATCCAAATTTTTCCTCCGTTCAAAATCCAATGAGTTCCATCCCGCGACATTGTAGCCTTCGTTTTGATGGAGCCTGCATCTGAACCACTGGAAGGCTCTGTGAGAGCAAATGCTGCGACCATTTCCCCCGAGGCAAGTTTAGGGAGATACTTTTGCTTTTGCTCCTCAGTTCCATACAGAAGTAGACCCTTGTATCCAATGGTTTGATGGGCAGCTAATGTCACTCCAATCCCTCCATCTAATGATATGATTTCTTGAAGCCTTGCATATTCAGTAGCATTTAATTCCAAGCCTCCGTATTTTTGTGGAACCTACCAGTGATATGTATTACAAATTTAGATGCAGAAATTCAATTATGAAAAGGTAAAAAAGGTAAAACATAATGACCTGCTGGCCGAATAAGCCGAGATCTTTCAATCCTTGTATCACCAACTCCGGGATTTTCCCTTCTTCGTCGATTTTCTTTGAGTCAACTGGCGAATTTATGAATATCTATTATATCACTTTCAGCTTTCATATTAAAATTGATTGCTTTATTGTTTTAACTTTACCTTTCTCCTCAAAGAATCGTTCAATTGGTGCCAGCATTTCATGTAATGTCTCATGTTGCTCCTTTTCTAGCACCTCTGGGAATGTTAGCAATCCATAGTCAAAATTGCCCAAGAATATTTCTTTCCCAAAAGATTTTTTAAAAGACTCGCGAGGTTCCTCCTCTGGTTCCCTAACTTTCGCTTCCTGTTTTTCCCGTTGTCGTTCCGCCACCGGGTCTTCCTCTTGAGCAGCAACCGAGCGATTGTGTAAACTTGAAGACTTGGATGACAGGGGGGCACTTGACGTTAACAAAATACTTCTCCGGTATTTAGTTAATCTATGATGACTATAAATTGCAGCAGAAGATGATTTCAATTTGCTCAACATGCGAGTTGACGTCAAGGAGATTGGATTAATCATTGTGAACCGTCTTATCATGTGCTTATTTATTAATAAAAATATTAACTAGTGAACTACAATGTATAATAATCAACAAGTTTTTTTCAAATCAATCGGAGATTGTAAAGAATTTCCAAGAGTGACAATGGGATATATAATCCTAACTTGCAATTGACAATGACAACACAAAATTAGGTATTCAAATGCCCCCTATTTGTTTCATGCACCTCAGCTGCTTTTCCACATGATGGTGCCATTTCTTCCAGCAAGTGTACATAGTCAAGTAGAGTGAAATGTAGAGAGATCATAGATCATGCATGCAAGCCACAGGAATGCGCTTTGGTTGGTCTTCATGCAAGTTTTACTCATCTCGCGTTTTTGTATGGAATTTGCAGGTACTTGTGAGAATATAGGTAGTCATGAAAGTTTCATGTATTTAACTGACAAGGTTAAAACGGTTGGAACCTTAAAAGATTTGGTTGGATTTCTGCATGGTTTACAACGATATCATGTTGAAAAATATAGCCATTGATTCTCGTTGTAGCTGTCCGTAAACGCATTCTATGGTATTCTCAACGGATAGTTTAGTATGACAAGTTGGTTTTTATGGGAACCAAAATCATGTCATGGATAAGCAAATGGTTTAGGAATCGTGGCTCAGTTTACTTTCACATTACATATTTTTACGTGGATAGCCACACAGCTTTACATTGGCAGTAGGTCTGCTCTTGACTCTTTTTCCTTGTCAGTCATTAATAGTTTTGATTTACCTCATCAACCATTCATCCTCAATAAATCCTCGTTTTATATCCCACCCTTCATCATGGGTTTCTTGAGGTTATGCCTGAGTGGACATAAATTATGCATCTCATGCAATTTCATTGGCAAAGGTCAATCATCAATGTAACTCGTAATATGAATATTAAGACTTTATCATTATAATGCATTCCTGGAAAATTCATGGTACATGATTTTTATCAGTTTTATGAATTAAGATTCAGTTTTAGAGTGACGATGAAATCAAAGAAATTTAAACTATGCGTTAAGCTTAAATATGTAGGTAGTGTCTTGATGAGGGAACATTTTTTCTTATCAAAACTGTTATTATTATGCTGACATTTGCTGGTGAGATGTACGCAAACTCAATTTCCAGTGAAAAAATGCTGAAACCATGAAATATCGTCCACTACACATGATGTTGGGTCGTTTGCATAACAATTCCTTGAAGAGTGCCTGGATAAGGAATGGGAGTTTCATTCTATGTTTTACAGCAAAAGCGTACAACAGTGCGTTGCTGTTGATAAAGCTGTTAATTGGTAAACATCATCGTTACACTGTGTGCAGTGCAGAGATTTTTTTGGCATACGAGGAGAAAGTTATATCATAGCAACCAACGAATTAATTAAATTTTTCATTAAGTTATAAACTTGCGTCCTCAGTATGGGGAAAGCAATGTTTTTCTGGGCAATTGAGATTTTCACACTGATTCTCTTTGCTGCTAATTCCACGAATGGATTTCAAGGAGTACAGCAAAGGTAATGCTTCATAAATAAAAACTTCCCATCAATTAAAAATTTATTTGCTCTTCAAATTGTTTTCATGCTTCTGCAGCGTAAAAACTACATTTCCAAAAGATATCTCAAGATTCCGAGCCAAAGTAATGGGAGGAATGCAGACCAAGGTAAACTAGATATTAGATATATTTTTAACTTTTACATTAAACGTTTGTGTACATATTTGTGTTCCAAAATCCATATTTCCAAATGTATATTATGCATGAAATATTTTATTTTACTACTGCTTACAAGATTAACTCGTTGGAAGCCTCTGTAAACCACATTGATGCAAAAGTTAAATCCATAGAGGTCAGAAACAAGGGGTTGGAAAAGTCTTTGCATGAGCAAAAATCAATGCTGGACAAACTGGAGCAAGATTTTTATTCTGTACTAGAGTTGATCTCCACTCATCGAAATTCGATAGATGAACTAAAACTTACCGGTATAATATAACTTTAAAACAAAACGAACAAATAATCATACATCTAGTAAAAATTGAGCACAATTTCTTACATGAATTTTGAACTTTGATTTCCAGCGTATTCAGATGACGGTTTCAAAATTTCAAGTATGAGTTTTCCATTTTTGAATTTATTATTTCTTGTGAAAATTTACCAAATGACCCAACAAGTCTCAAGATTTAATCTAGAATGTACAATTTAGATGAAACTTGTGGCGGAGTACTTCAGGCTCAGTCTGGCTTTGCAATTTATACGAGTAAACTTCCAAGTCAAAGTATTTTAGAGTTTCTTAGAAGCACATCGCATTCATACAGTAGCTGGCTGGCATCTAGCTGTGTTTGGACTATTCAGGCAAATCATCGCTCTCTAATTAAGTTCACAGCGCAGGTTGGTTAAAAAAATGATCTGCCAAAATTGCGTTGTAATTGCTTTAACAAAATGGTATAATGATTTAGGTATTGAACTTGCCGTATAACTCAAGGGCTGAATATCCAAGTGGAGCGTACGCTTTGGAGGGTATGGCAAGCAATGCTGAAGACACGACAGTTCACCTACCAAGAGTAACAAAGTACCTACCTACAATTATGTGCATGAAAGATGTCCATTGGTTGTTTTCTTGAATTACTGTTATGTACATGCATTTCAGACTAATCAAAGGTGTAACTTACAAGTTCAAAGGACCACTTCTCTATATTGTCCTATACTTCCCAGATAATACTCGAATAAGCTCCCTGAATACATTCAGTTTTCAGTTTGAGTACGAAGGTCAAGGACGACGTGTACGTAGGAACACCTTCTTCTCACATAAACAGATAGATGTTCGCTCATCAAAACGGAGAAAGTTCACTGAGAAGGATGCGAAGGACACGCCACAGGCACTAGATGGATATTTGAATGTAACTGATACTTCCCCCGAATTGAGCTTTACTTCCATAGTCCTATCAAATTTTACTACTGCGCTTCATCTTGGAACCGTCTTGGGAAAGGAAAACTGTTCCAATCAAACATTCATGACGGTTCTGCCAATAACTGATATCCTGCTTGGCGCCAACAATACAAGGAACCCAATAATAAAGTAATTTCAAGCAAAAGTACTAACTACTCGTATATTATTTTTAATGTAGTTTATGGAAATATATCAAGCTAAAGCTATGGTCTCAAATTTCTACTAGTTTGTGCGAAATGCGAGATGACAAACAAGTGGTCACTGGCTATGCACAACCTATCATGATACTAATTAGCAAACCATCAAAGGTAGAGCTTCCGTTCAATCTTTCTTGGACTGCAGGTAAATTCTTCATTTCAATGTTTAAGCACATTTCTGAGATGCATCGGTTGGTTAGTACTAGCTAGCAGGTTTGCATACATTATTTTAAATTTAGAAACGGAATACCCTCCAATGTACATCAGCATCGGAAATGAGTCAAATCTTCAGCAAACGACATGCGGCTCTGTCCTTGGTGGCTCCACAGGCTACATATCGTACAAACGGGAAAACAAATACAAAAATGGAGAAAGATGTGTTTGGGTGAGAAAATTTTCATGCATGCATTTATTATGGCGAAATTACGCCCTTTATTCTCTCAATCTTCTCTTCAATCACAAGCATACTAATTAGGTATATATCGTACTTGACAGGTGATTTCTCCTCAGCCTGCCCCAACAAGCTCCATTGATATCACCTTCACACAGGATATCACTGTTGGGAGTCATAATAGCCGAGAAGCTAATAATTATGATCATGTGGACATAATCGAGTTCACGAATATTGATGGAAACGAAAGAGATACCGGCCCGAAAGTTACCAGATTAAGCGTTCTGTATACTACGGCGTATAAGGCAAAGAGTAGAGAAGTATATGTCGTATTTTATTCGGATTCTTCAGTGACCAGCAACGGCTTCCTTGTGAGATGGGAAGCGTCTGGAGAAACCCTTAAAAACACAAGTGATGTCACATCTCGGTTTAATTTGATGTCGTCCAGAAACGGAACAATAGAGCTCATCACAAGAGATTCCAGTTTTTTCAGTATTTTGAACCAAGTCTTTGTATTCATACCGAATCTTCCTTCTGATACTAGCTCAACACCAGATTACGTCTTTGGAATGGATCTTCAGCTTAATCAAACACGAGGGATAACCTCACTAGGTCAGTCTTCTAGGGACGAGTTCACTTGCATCCAGGAACATTTTGACATGTTTACTCTGGCGGATAATGGATTTCTGCAAAAACGCAATAACAGGTACACTATAAATTACTAATTTTGTGTTTCAGCACATGCATAATGGTTATTGATTACTGATGCATTATCCGGTCACCCAATTTCTAGTGGCTGCTCAAATTCTGGAGACGCTCTCATCAAAAACGCAGATGGATTGGTGATTTTGTTCGTGAAAAACTCGGCAGCGAACGAAAATCTAAATAACGTAACACTGAACTTCTCTTGGAAGCAAGGCAAGTTGCCCCGAACTAAGTCAGTACATTACTTTTTCATTGAGAAAATTCTTTGAATTAACTAATTCAGTGTATTCACGCCTGTTTTAGACGGAGGCGATATAACTAAAATGGAAAGTGAGTTAATCTATAATGATTTTTTATGCATGTATATGCAAACTGAAACGCAAATTTCATTTCGAATATTTTTGTAGACGATAAATGTGGTGGGGTGATAATTGGAAATAGGGGCATTCTGAGATACAAATTGGAACAAAAGTACAATCGAAATGAGCATTGTTTATGGTTACTCCAATCACCTAACAGTACCAGCATCACTTTAAAAATCATGAAGGAAGGGTTTGGAGTCGGTGATCATCTAATTGTCAATAGTATTGATGCGGACGCTGGAATTTTAAGAAATGATGCTGTGGAACTGAGGTAAACCTGTAAAAAAGTTATACTAATATTATATCCGAATGAATAAAAAAGTTTTTGCTTAATGGAATATATTTAGGAGTCCGTTTCACAAGACACAGACAATTAACGATTCCTTACTGGTCATCTCATTTCGACCTTCATCAACAAACTTGAATAGTACAGGATTCCTACTCCAGTTCTGGAGTAGCTCGAAAACGGAAGATGAAGATGACGCGGAAGAGCGGGATTCTTTACTGAACAATGATGACTACATTGATTATCGGCTACGACATTCTGAACTCCATTCCGGTAGATTTCTCTACGAATGGAGCTCCCAAAATACTCAAAATCCTGGACAGCAACTACACGTGATAGCTTTTAGCACCAGTACCATTGCAAGTGTTGCTGCGCGACCCAAAATAACAAATGTGAATTGGACGTATGGAGTTTTCAAAAAGAACAATGAGAGCTGCACTTACGATTCGATTCGCTTTTACACAACGTTGCTTGGAAACGGCCCTACCAGATCAGAAAACAGTTTAGGAGGATTATGGCAACAGGATGCTGTGTTCCCCAATGAAAATTTGACCGCATCATGTCCAAACCAAGTTAAAGTAGCCAACAGCTCAACTATTTCGACTGCTAATTATTCTTCATTTCTGGTTATATACAAGTTGGTCGCATATCCATTAGAAGTGGATTCTGGGGGCGATGAGCGAAAAATTGATTTTACCCATACTCAAACCCAAAGGCAAACAACACTCGAAGAAGAACGCGATGAGGATTCATATTCATCAGGAAACCCGTTGTCTAGGAGTTACAGCGGTTACCACCAATATTTAAGTAGTTATTTACAGCACCGTCACCGACATTATGGTTTTGGACATTTAGGTAGGAGATGGCAAACTTATGGTCGTTAATAAACTCAATAATATTTTTACCCCGTCAAATAAAATCAGTTTAAAAACACAAAAGCAGTGTAAACCATAATATTATTTCAGTTTCAACGTATTTTCAAGTTGGTATTGGTCATGCATAGTCCATAGCAAATATTATTAAAGTGTCAAAACACAGTTAAATTTCCGGTACATCATATTATCAGATCATCACAAGCATATAATCCTCTGTACATTTATTTCATAAAAGCCATGCCCCAACACGACGCTCCTCGAATCGGGTAGAGAAGAATGGTCGATTTTTAAAACGACTGTTTCCATGATAACACAGTTTTTTTGGAATCATGCCGTATCTTATTTTGTTTTGCTGTACGTTTTTCAAGGAAAACAGTGGCAATGCAATGATAATATTAAGTGCGTTTTTTAATTTCTGTGAAAATTGGATGTCTTGATGTATCAAATGATTTTGTTGTATATATACTCTGATGAACCTTTTTGGCATTACCTTTAGTCGCCTTTTGCGGCTTAAGTGATAAAACTCATGCATTTTGTTTGAAAAAAACTGACCTTTAAATATACTTTTGCCAAAAACTACATACTTGTTGGTGAAGAACTAAAAGAGTGACGGACGGAAAAATCAGTTAAAATTGCTGATTCAGCGTCTGCATCAAAGATTAAAGGCGTTTTTCAGACATGATGGACAAAATTTGGTCGATGCTATATATTTTGTACATAATATTTTGCTCAGCATGTCTTTTCTGTATTAAGAGATCATTTTTTACACATCTAAAATGAATTAATTACCAGCATGCACCCTCCGACAACAATAATATCACTATCTAAATTTAACACAACTAGTTTCAGTGTTTTCACTTTAGGTTGTTAATCTTAAAGATAACTGCTTCTTGGATTTTCCAGCTTCGTGAGGGAAATATGACAGTCGTAAAAATGCATGACGTATTTTTTTTAAATATTTGTACGCAAATATCAAGAAAATACGAAGAAAATCTGTTGCTTCTTCAGTCAACAGTCAATACACGAGGTGTCGATATTACTACATACCTAAGTTAGTTTATTTGTGGAATATTATACGGCAAACCGCAGCATTACCTACGTATTAAAAATCGAAATGCATGTCTGCGAAGAAAGCCAAAGGTTAGTGTGATATAATATCTGTTTAATGAAGTTCTGATAATGACTTCGGAGTAACTACGCTTATCAAACTGTAAAGTACGTAGCACATATTTATGTCGAATGAAATGAATGCATATTGTTTTGTTGAGGGGTTCGTTTCGCTTAAGCAATTGATTTATTACAACCTATATACTCTTTGGGTATAGTGAGTCGTCAGTTTTAATGTATTTAAAAATAATTAACCTATGATGTCAGTGAAGTATGTCTACACAAATCTATATTAAATATTGTCAACTTTGGAAAAATAAACAAAATAAGAGATGCTAAGCCAGAAAAGTATAAAGTTAGCCAGAAGGAATGATATTTGATCATAGACGTAGTTTTAAGATCAACGAGCAAAAATGCAGGATCTTAATCATAAGTGAAGTAACAAAAGTGTTATGGACTGCAGTTCCTCAAGTGTTTGTAAAGAATGTCAATATTTATAAATAAATTAAAACAATAAATTAGTTTTTCATATCAACCCGTTGACAGCATTATATTCGTATTTTTACAATGATTCCAACAAAATATTCGCTCCGTTTGGGAGGGTGTTTGTTGCAACTCATTATTTTGACAGAGATTGTAACTGGAACTTTGATTGAAAATGGTGAACAAACGCACATCAGAGAACCCAGAAGGTATAAACATGTATTTTGTTTTTGCAGAAATATGTGAAGAAATTCAAATTTTAAATAATGTAAGCAAACACATTTTGTCTTTGTTGTAGCATAAAAGATGCACTTCCAAAAGATGATGAATTTTCACAATCCAGGACGATTATGACCATGCGACATAAGGTTATCTAGAGATACAGATAATAATTATAAAATTCCCTCAATAATTGTTAGAGTACCTATTTCTACATTTTGATAACAGATTTTTAACCTGGAAAGTTCAGTGAAAAATATGAACACAGAGATGGAGAAAATATCGGACCAAAACAATAATTTGCAGGAGTCAGTAAATGAGCAAAAAGGTCTCATTGAAAATTTAAATTCAGCTCTCGACTCCTTGAGAGAAACTTTGTCTGGACATGCAGAAACAATCGGAGATTTGGAGAAACTTTGTTAGAGAAAAACTTTATTCCTAAAGTTTACAGTTTTGTAGCAAATAATTTCATATTTTAACTTTTTATGTCTTTCCACAGCCAGCTCTGATGAAAACTTATTTGCAATGTCTAGTAAGTAATATTATAACAAAGCATTATGCACATTGTTTTAAAACAAAAACTATAAAACGTGTTTGAATTTATTAACAAATAGATCAAACTTGTGGAGGTGTATTGGTTGGCCAGTCAGGTTCAATTGTATTCACTAACCTAGCATTAAGGGGCACCAAATTCCCGGCGACATGCATTTGGACAATCCGTGCAAACAATCGAGGAACTATCAAAGTTACAACAAGTTCAACTGTAAGTAAATCCAATAGTCTGAGAAATCGGGAAGGAACCATTTTTATGCAAAATTTTCACCATACAATTTTCGTGCAAATAGGGACCTAATAAGGGATGTCTAAGGAAAAATTATCTGCAAAGCTAATAAGAGACTTTTTTCTCATTTCAGGTATACAGAACCTACGGTTATGGCACTCGGTCAAGTGCATTTCTAGTTGAAATTTTGAAGAAAAATGACACAAATGTCACAAGTTCTACTACCAGTTTGGAAACAAAGATAACAAGGTTTGTTGTATGTAATTCAGTAATAACTTAAATGCGTAACTACTCTGCATAATTAAAATTTTCATTGTAAAATTAACGAATTAGACTGGATCGAAATTCGCATCGGATTTGCAAAGGACCAATTGTTTTCGTTGTATATGTTCTATCAAATTTGAGTGATGAGTACGCAGAAATTGATCTCCACCTTAACTACGATGGACTGGGAAAGTTGACTGACAAAAATACATACTATTCTCATGAAAGCTTGCAAGACAGTTCTGGGAATTTTAGCAGCACTCAAATAGACAGTTGGAATACTTTGAATCAACCCTCAGAAAATATTTCCTACTCCTTCGACTACACTTCTATCGTGATCTCAAATTTTTCTACAAAAGTCCATCTTCAAGCTATCTTTGAGAATGGCGCATGTGGAGACACGGACACTTCATTTCTTGTCATTACAGATCTCTTGGAGAGTAATGTTGGGTTTATCGAGTAAGAAATCATTTTTATTGTGATTCCTGAAATTATATGATGGCATTAAGTTTTACTCTCTTTTTTACATGTAGTTGCTGCAAACAAAGCTGTAAAGGGAAATTCTCTCTGATTAATTATGATAATCCTTTTATTATTCTCATCTCGAAGAAGTTCAGAGTACCCCTCAAGTTCAATATCAGTTGGGAATCAGAGACCCCATACCCCTCTAGCTCGAGTATGCTCAAAATTCACTAATTTACAAAATCAGCGATAAAATACATTGATCTCTAATGAACCTTTTAGAATCAGAGCCTGGAAACCCTTTTGGTTACAAGTGTGGAGAGGTGCTTGGCGGCACCAGCGGAAGTATTCTTTACAAACCACACGTTTCCTACAGAAATGGGGAACGTTGCATATGGACAATCGTTCCGCAACCTCGTCCACGCTCCTCAATCGTGATAAATGTAGGTGCCAACGGTGTCGAAAGTACTTACGACCACCTTTACATGGTTGAGCTCACAGATGTCAATGGAACAGTGCTGGATGACGCCCCAAAAGTCACAGCACTTGGCCGCTATGGAACATTCGAGGCGAACAGTAGAGAGGTCCATATCGTCTTTTATTCAGACTCTTCCGTTACCGGATACGGATTCTCCTTATCTTGGAGAGCTGCTGGGGAGGTTGTAAAAACGGGACATAATGATGTCACCACGAAATTCACGATCTTGAAAGGTGACAATGGATTTGCCACAAGTGAGATGGACAAGCCTCCTCTGACTAGTGACCTGTATCAGGTTAGGTTTGTTATTTTCTATGGTAATGGTATGTTTTTAGGTAACTGTAAACTATAACTGTAAATTTTCATGTAACTGTATCAGGTTTTCATGCTAACTCCAGTAGTACCTTATTCCTATATTTTTGGAATGCAACTGCACATTAATCAGACGCATCCAACGCCAAATGGCTGTCTTCATGAAAATATTAACATTTACACGGCTGTGGATGGGATTCTGAGTAAACCGGACATGACAGAGTATGGTGTGCAAAATTACTTGAATATTTTTTTAAACGTTGATTTACATGTTTTAAGCAAGGATAAATTTAATCTGGACAAATCGCAAATGTTGTAGAATTTGCAGTGAAGAAGCTGAACCTGGACGTGTTGTCATTGAAAATGCTGATGGTATGGCCATGATAGTTTTAAATGAGAGGAACGCAGGTTCTCATTTGGGGATGAATTTCTCGTGGCGAGAAGAATATGGAAGAGGTATCAAAGAAATTTAACCATTTTTTAAATCTAATTTTCTGCTAACTTTTTGTTGATACTTCTTTTTGTCTCATGTTACCCCTTTGCAATAATTGCAATAGGAAATGCTACTTTTATCTCCATTGAAAGTAAGTTATCAAAATAAAATGTCAACAATTTCCTTTCAATTATGTTAAATGTCATAACCTTGGGATGATGGCTTCATAATCTCAATTTTAGATAACGATTGTGGTGGAGTGATCAAAGCTGACAAAGGTGTTCTCAAGTACAAAATTGGGGTTGACTACTTGAATAATGAGCGATGCGTTTTCTTATTGCATACTCCAAATCACACGAGTATCAACTTGAAGCTATTGAAAGATGGATTTGAAACTTGTTGTGATGGTATTTTAGTGAATACGATAGAACCTATGAATGGAACGCTTCGTAACGACACAACAATTATCAAGTAATTATTACTCGATAATGTGAAAGTTTGTACGAAGGAGAACAATTTATCTTTAACATAAAGGTTTTCTATTGATTTTTTTTTAAACTCTTACAGCCGTTTAAATCGTACAAAAACATTTGACGAGTCCGTTTTGGTCCTCGTATTTCGAAGTGATGCTTCTACGCGTGGTCGAGGGTTTGCCCTTCAGTTTTCTGGGGTTGGTGAAATTGAAGAAGCGCCCGAGTACAGATATCAATTACGTCACCACAATGAGCCGTTTGGCGGAGTCGCCTATCCAAGTTCTGAATGGGAGGAATCCATACCTGGAACAAAAGACATATTTGTGATTGCTTCCAGTTTGAAAATAGGCATTGATGAGGATCCGCTCACAATGCCGACAAATATTAGCTGGAGCTCTGGAGTTTTCAAGAAGGATGCTGGCGATGATGGTTGTTCGTATGAATCAGTTACATTTTACACAACTCCAGATCCAGACGGTTGGTTATTGCGGGAACGATTCCCAAATGAGAACGATACAGCATCTTGCCCTGAAGAGGTCAGGGTGCAGAAGCAGGACGATATTTGCAATACTGTGTACTCCGCATTTGTCGCAATTTATAGACATATACCTGATGAAGGGGAGGAAGAGGAGGGCGCAATGAGAATGGGATTTACCTTTGAAAAGAGTAAGCTTATTACTTATTTGGGGCAAAATGTGACAATACATGAATCACGACTCGTGATTCACGAGTTCCTTAAATAAAAATCTTTTTTTTTTGCGTGAAAGGTGCTGGATGTGGAGGTGTCTTGATTGGAGAAAGTGGGGAAATCAGTTACAAGGAGACTGGAAAATACTCAAATGGTGAAAAATGTATATGGCTGGTGCAAGCTCCTCAAGCAAAGAAGATCCGGTTCATATTGGAGCGAAGTGGATTTGAAGCTTGCTGTGATATGTTATATGTGCACACGATTGACGAAAATGGATATCCTGTCAAAGCAGCCGAAATCCAGTACAAAATAATTGTTAACTTTTATTATAAAATATTCTAAAACTTTTATTCTAAAAACTGACAATATTGCGTCTTTCCTTTTTCTCTTCAGGCACGGAAACCGATCTGCTATTGTTGATGGACCAGTTGCCATTGTTGTCTTCTACTCGGACAGTTCAGTAAACGGGGCCGGATTTCGTTTGAGTTACTCAACAGAAGTGAATATTACGGAGCCATTAAAATACACGTACCTTTTGGAACATCGAAATCAACCCAAGGAGAATCAGTTTGTTTTTCAGGTTGAAGCAAATCAAATGGTTGTGGCAGCGTTTAGCCCAGAACTTCATCGCCAAACTTACTCGGGGCTGGGGAGGACTCAAATACATGTAGTCTCAATGCGTCCACAAATTGATGAAACATGTAATTCTGATACATTAACTTTCTACGATGTGTACGGGGAACGTGGTCTCGTTTCATACAAATCTCTTGGTGTTCTGGATGTCCTGACTGGAGATGCACACGACACGGTTACATCAGAAGTCTCTAGTGGTAACTGTACAGCGCTAGAGAATACGACATTCAACAACTGCAATAATATTTTGGAATGTGGTGACGCACCGGAAAATAATATTTTCGTCTTGAACAGCACTTCATTCGTAGTGATATACAAAAGTGCTAACGTTACAGGGGATGTTCCCTTTAGAGGACTTGTTATGACCAGCAGTACAAGCTATGGAAGCCTCGCAACTTCGTCGTCCTCGTAACTTCACTGAAATAGTCATTAGGGCGAAGGAAGAGATATGACATGTCTAGTAAATTAATAAGTAATTAATTAGTAATTAATTAGTGCCTTCGTCGTTCATTATGAGTTGTGCGATGATAATTTTATAAAGTGACTATGATATTTTCCAATAATTCAATCGGTCATTAAAGTTTTTATAAAAATTGTTTATTCAAATCTGCTAATTCCAGTTGGTTTGTAGATGACTGGCTTTCTTCACAATAGTCAATATTACATATTGAAATTTTTTAACATCATTATTGAAACGGGTTATATATAAAGCTTTTTTTTATTCTAAATTGGCCATTAAGGTATTTTACAAGGATCCATCAATTTAAATTATTGCCTAAGATGTACATTATATTGTGTGCAACGCAGTTAAATCATTTCGTTTATTGCAATCATGTCTTGCTATTCATAAAACAACTTTAAATAGGTTACCAACAGGTCTCCGTTTTGATCCTTAACACAATTTCATGTAACTTTGAGTTAGATAAAAAAAAAAAGTTGCATATTCTTACAGGGCTTTCATAATGAAATAAAAAACAATTTTGCAGCTACAAAGGAATAAAAAGCTAAACTAATAAACTAAACATTAATTAAATAGAATAAAGTCAAGTAACGAAAAACAACAAATAATTGAGAACATCAGTAATAATCAGAATATTAATTCCCAAAAATGTAATACGTCACAATCATTCCAAGGAATGCAAGTGTGCTGATTCCAGGCATCTTGGATGTACCCCCACTAACACACATACTGTCATGGGCATGATAACCTAAAAAAAGAAAATCACATATTATTTCATAAATTTTTTAACATTTTTGTTTAATATTTTAAAAAGTTTCTTTACACTCACCATCATTGCACACACAAAGGGGCACATTTTCTCCACATTTCGAATTGGAAACACAGGTGTCTTCCTTACCACAAGGACCGTTCGCTCCAACGACACAACTCCCTAAATGGAACACAACCATCAAGATAAATGGAACTTGAAACCACATGTAAAAACCTTCAATAAACTGAAGCTCAATGAAGCTCAGTTATGAACCCGAAATTGTCTCTCTCGGTTACCTGCCTTGTTTTTACGCAGAGAAAAGATGACGAGGTGGACAATTCACATTTCAATTTATTTGAAAGCTCCATAAAAATACATTATTGAGACAATTTCGGGTATAAACAAATTCAGTAGAGCCCCATCTTGGGAATAACCATATATAACAGATCCCTGGTATTACCTGTTCCAAACAATCCTAGAAAATAGCCCTTATCCCAGATTCTGGTGGGCGCTTTTTAAGAAAAACGAATCAAGAACTTTAGTATTGTGACTAGATGCGAAATTTGACGTATTTATTTTTATTATCAAAATATCGTTAGCAACGTAATTCATGTCTTACGGCAGACGCATGAGCCAGTGCAAATAAGTCCTTTTTCGCTGTTGCAAATTTTGCTTTCGTCATCGTCACTTCGAATGGCACTCAATACACCACCGAGGGCACTGCATTCATCCCCATATGTCAGTTTCCCCTTTGCAGAAACGAGAGAAAGGGCCCCAAAGAGGGCAATAAGTACAAGGGTGAGTTTCATTGAAGACATCTGCACAAAAAAATAAACATTGAATTAAAATTAAAGAAGATGATACTTCATTTTGTTACATCGCACCAATCTTTGGTGTTTGAAGAAAGATCGTAAATCACACTGTGAGTTTTTCTCCACACATTATACATACCCATATTTACAAATAATAGAAAGAGGAATGCATCTATTTGTTCACATAAAAGGACTAACGAGCAAATATTACACTACCAAACTTCTTTGAAATAGGATATATCGCAATACGAATTCTAGGCATTATTTTTGTCGATGGTGTGTTCCATCACGATTTTGTAGCTTGTTAGGTAGCTGACTAATACTTCTCACATTGCATTGTTGAAAAAAGTTGTTGCAAATTGCTCAAGACGGTACCATCACCATCACTAGGTAACCGGTCGACTTTGTCCATGACCTTGTGTTCTGCCGTTCTGGCGAAGTATGAATTTTTGTATGTATGGCTACTACACTACTATGACATGTTGACTCAATGAAGTTGAACCAGCATTTTCAGGTGCACACTGCAATACACAATATTTCATTTTCCATAAATGTTGGAGATAACCTTCTACCCATTGATGATACTTTCAGTTGTAACAGTTGCATTTCTGTTTCTTCATTTTCTATCAGGTAATTCATATTTTAAATAGATCATAATATAAAACATGCTTCTAAGAAAGTTTGTAGACCATTGATTGATATTAGATGTGTGGCAAAAAACCACAAGTTATCACAAATGGGGAGAAAAGCCTTACACCAACTAATGTATGAAAATTAAGATACTTTGACTATTTAACATCTTGTCGGATTCTTATTGTTTGGCAATGTTTCGCATCGTGAGTCGTGACGCCAGATGAAGCTTCAAAATGAAGGTTACGATCAAGAATGACATTGCTAACGATATTTTGATAATAAAAACCAATACGTCAAATTTCGCATCTCGTCAAAATACTAAACTTCTTGATTCATTTAGCATCAACATTATAAACTAGCTTTTTGTCAAGTTTGTTTTTTGTTGAAATTTTGTACGTGGAGGTCGTATAGTTTTAACTTTTGATGAAATTACTAATGTACAATGTACCTTTTCTTATGGCACAATACAAACTTCCAGTACTAATTAAAAACTCCAATATTTGTAGACCGCACATGAGAAAAGTATGTATCAATTTGTATTTCAGCTTGTCTAAGGAATTGAGAATGCTCAAAAAATGACAAACGGGCTTTATCACGCATTTCATATTATTGTACTAAACGAGAGTTTAAGCGAGTGGTAAAGTCGTAAAAGATGTTAGCCATGGGAATGAGCATATTGCGAATTATTTATGTACTCAAAGATGCTACTCAAATACCACAGCCGAGCCTCCGTCTCAATTATGCTGGAAGCGGAAAATAGCCTTGCTTTGCAGCTTTAGCTTTAGTGAGTTGTCGATTAACTATAAAGTGATTGTATGCTTGCATTTTAGATATTATGATGCTAATGATATGGTATATAACAGAATGATGGTATAATTTAATAGCTCGGCTATCTCACATATTGCGAATGGAACAAACCTTTAATGCTTATACTTCTCAGACAAGGCATGATGTGTAGAAGGATTTGTTATTTTGGATGCAACTGTGAGCTGAGAACGCTCTGAAGATGACATCATCAAAATTACAGCCGTAAGGCAGAAAATCGAAATCAAGAACATAATCATAGGTTGTTAGTAGGACTGTAGTATTAAACGTGCGTCCCGTAGTAATCTTGAATGTTGACGATCAGCAAGCTTTGACCATGAACATGACGAAACATGTTACTCATCATCAATGCAAGAAGTTACACGCTTCCTTTTTGTGGACTTTGAATTTAATGACAGTATTTATTCATATTTTTTCCCTTGCTCCAGAATACTGACTATATTTACATTTTTGGTACTTGGTGACTTGATTAATTAGTTAGTTTGTAAAACTCTCACTATTGCGGTTTTCATCCATTTAATGGATTATAATTTACTGGATAGAACAAAAATGCTACACTCATACAAAAAACATGGGATTTGTCTATTTATGTTATTATCTAGCGTTAGTCATAACAACAGTTTTATGCAGAGCTTTCAGTTTTTTATGACTTATGCTTATGAGGAGTTTGAGTACTTCTCATGCTATGCTATTACACGATCACATTAAAGCTCAGCTTAATATTGTAGCCATTTGCTATGCAAATGAAAATATCAAATCGGTTAAGTAAAACCCATCAAAAATATAAATTGAAGCAGTCGGCAGGTTCTAAGGCTTGACTGAAATAATTCCACAATGAGTCATTAGTCATTTCTCTGCTTGTAGATAATCTACAGTAGATTGGAGTTAACGAATCATACGAAATGAAAATAAATTCTGTATTTAGATAAGATAAACGTTTTCTTTGTGCAAACACCCAACACCCTTCTCTTATAAGTGTCCAATACAATAACTTTAGGAATACGTTATTTTTTCAATTAATTTGCTTATGTCTACAAGGCACATTCAGTGACATGTCATGTCAGAAAAGAAACCAAAAACAATTTTCAATTTGTCCTGTTTTGTTTCAGAATGAAACACCAACTTGTTTCAACCTTAATTAGCATGCTTGTTTATCCAACTCCGGGTTGGTTGTTGGTCAACAACACAGACTTGCCAACATACAGCAATTTGCCAAAAATAATAATTGCCAATAATTGCACAAAATTGTAGTCTCCTCATGATACCAGGAGAGAAAAACTGAAGTAAAAATATCCATGCGTCATTTCAACTATTTTATTACAGAGAAGTGAGAATATTATATCAATCTTATATAATAACTGAAAAGCTGCATCACGCATCAGCACCATAAGAAACGAAAGTAAAAGCAGTTCGTTTGTCGCCTGACACCCATATTATGTACTACCATAACATTCCATATTAGATTTTGAAAGAAATCTTGGCAACACATGATACATATATACCTATCAGTTTTCTACTTTATTCTGAGCCGACCTGACATTTAAATATGACAGTAGGTACGCAACATGTTGTTAGCACCGTTGCTGTGTCCTCCTTTTCCATGCAAATGTCATGACACATGAAATGAAATGCCTATACGTGCAAATTCTACTTGAAGATAAATTCCAGCAATTTTTTCCTTCTGGCTGTTAGAAATTATTCAGGCAACAATGTACTTATTAGATCATAACCTGCTGGTTCTATTGATAATGTTCATTTCTTTTGTAATTAGCTTCTGTGTGTTCCTGCCACTCAACAACTAACACACTGTTGAAATACTTAATGAAATCATACAAAACCAGAGTGAGTCATCATCAACTTTTACTAATTCAAGTCACATGTGAAATAGAGCTCTGCTTTATCAAACACACTTTGGGCTTGTTAACCAATGCAATCATTTAGTTTTTAATTTTCCGATTAGGGTAACTTGCATTCAGTAATTACTCTTCAAAAATATAAAGTAATGTTTTATAATTCTCTCCGTACTTTACGTAGAACATTGAAATGGTTCGTCCCAAAGTGACATTTACTATTTATTCTATATTTCTTTTAATTGCATCTACTTCCATGCCTATATTTACATCTATTATTATTGTACTGCAACACACGTACCTTGAAATGTTTCCACTTCCTTGGAAGCTAATGTTGAGACAGTATTTCCAGATGTGTAGACTATGTCACGATCACAATTTTCACAAATTTACTTTGGCAGAGATCAGCAGGATGACTTCTTTCCTTCTAGGATTTCCAGTGCAGACTGAGGGTAGAATACTCAACGAACTTTCTTATAGACGCATATACATGATTACACATCTCATGTTCTTTTCTCATATATTCCCAAGATCTCCTAACGCTGTTTTGTTTTCTACAGTAAAGCGTAGCGCTGCTTAATTCCTCCATAGCAAAACGTAGAGTACATATAAAAGTTTTGGGGGTTGGGTTGTTCCGTTCGTATAAGTGTAGCATATAGTGGCAAGAAACCCTTTCTCAAATATTTTTTATATTATATGCACATAAATCGAGCACGGATTCCATACAGTCCCAACTCCACTAGAATAGCTGTGTATTCCTGTATTTATGCATGTTTTTACGTTCTACAAGCTTGGATTCTCTATTCTTCCGTGCTTTGTGTAAAAAATCGAAAACGGCTATATAGCATATTAGGCAGTCATCTACCAAAATGGTTTGAAGCCTGAATGTATCATAAGACAATGGAAGGAGAGATGTGATGATGAAACTGAGGGAAAACATCTTCATTATAGTCATTAAGCATATTGGTTAAACGATGCAGAAAAAGTTTGCATGTAGTTCATAAACCCATAATATTCCACAGAAATTGTATTCATCTGCACGTTCCATTGTTCGACTGCTACAATGTGTATTTGCGTTTTACTGAAGCCATAATGTGAACTTTTTTCATGCTTGTCAATTTGATACGAATTATGTATGCCCATGTATTAGTAGTGTTGAGCAGTTATTGCAAAAATTTGCAATATTATTAGTTTCTTGGTTTGGACTATTCTTTATGAACATTTTAATTTCAGATGAATGTCTGTCAGTCTGTGTTATCGATTTTGCCATATGAAAATCGCTGCAGTAAATAAATGAGAACAAAAGCTACACCGAACGTCATATAATATGTATTCATCATTAATTTTAAAAAAACTCGTCTCAGTATGATAAATAATTAAAACACACACACATATGTATCCAGCAGGAAATCAGATCAGTTTGATCGTTTCTATCGTACGCTTCAACATGGAAAGTTAAACAATGTGTGTCATACTAACTTGGATTTTGTACAAAATAATGGGTGCAAGCAAACTAAAAACTACAGAAACTTTTCGCTGGATTCATAAATCCGGTGTAACGCCTATTAGTTGCGTGCACGAACTACAAACACTTTGAAAACAGAGCACATGATGAAGCAGACCGTGTTCGAATGCGGATGGAAGTCATTACAATTTCAATGTTGTATTATGACTTTTGTGTGCAGTACACCAGGTTATTAGATATCTCACCATTTACCATAAATGTTATTAGCAAATGACTCGAGTGAAAGCATACATAGATAAACAAGTGACAACTCTTTTCAACAAACACACAATATACAAATATCCGCTCCTTATGTGTAAATAGTGCGCAAAACGTTTTAAAAATAATTTGGTAGCTCGGGTCATTTACATAGAACCGATGTGTTGCTTCCTAATGAAAAATTAGTAATGCTTTTTAAATGGTTTGATAGGTGAATATTCAGTTTTCCACAATTTTCTCGCTGTGCCGGGTAATTTTCAGTAATGTTTGTTGTTTGTAAATGAAAATCCACGATCACCTCTAGTCAGTAATTTCACTAGCACTTTGTTCCATGAAAATGCTCATGAACACGCATTAGAGGAAGTACATGTACTTCACAGGACCATACATACTATTGTATGCCAAAACTATACCACAAAGCGTTTATAACCGCTGCTGGCAAATTCACTTTGTATAAAACATTAACATGCAGTAAAAGTAAAACCGGTATAAGATTATAAAATTCTGTAGATGCAATAAAAGCCATAAATGGTTTGCCACTTTTGTAACCTGCTAAAATTTCATAGGCAAGCATGTTTCAGATTTATTTTAGCATAAAGTTCCAAAATATTTGTGAATTTTCTTTCATTGACTAGACTTGAATGACTTTGTTTCGCAAAGTTGAAGAGTGAAACTAATCCAGGAAGTAGAAACACACAAAAGGAAACTATACTTAAGAAGGAGTTGGGTGTATCGTAAATTACTCAAGTTACCTTCATCCTGTCTACAACATTTCTCGTCATCGATCTTTCTAATTCCAGTTTAAAAGAAAGTACAAGGACCTTTTTATGTTTTGCATATAGCAGTGTGTATGCAAAGGTAGATTTCTCCCAATTATATTTTATGCTTGGAATGCCTTCTGCATATTATGAGCTTCATATTTTATTCTGGAAAATCGTTAAAAACGAAACATGATACACCGGAATCAGGAAACCCCGGTGGGTATGGCATTGTGCTTAGATAAATAAGTTAGTACAATCATAAATTTAATTAAGGCTCAGAAGTCACTTCAGTTCAAAGACAAACTGCATTTCAGCATGTTGTATAATATATTTTACTAATTTTACTCATATCATGGATCATGTTATGAATAAAGTAGATTTACATTATATACAGAGAAAGGTGGCAAAAGAACTTGGTTCCATTATTGGATTTGATGAAATCAACCTGTTTTCGGTTATTCAGTAGTTATTAGTCATCACACCATATGCGTTTTCAAGACTCACAAAATTCAATGCAAAAAAGGGGGTACATTGAGAGTTGGCAACAAGCTGGGTTTTTAATGAAAAAATCTGCTTGATGTAAAGAAAGTAATTCGTCCGAACTTTTCCTCGTGATTTTTTTTCTTTTAATATTGATTTGATATTCATTGAACAATATACGTTTGCCACAAATCTATGCAATATGATATTCGCACATCTGCATTTTGCTTGTTATTTCATTTATTGCAAAAATTTCTGAGGCTGGTTATATAGGTATGTCATTTCATTTTGTCTTAATCTTTGTTCTCCGTTTGCTTTAAAGCGTGCCAAGAAAATGATACTCGGAATTACATACATGAAGCCGCCAGTGTCTCACAAGTGGTAAACTAGAACAACACCATAAATCTCTCAGCAGACACAATCTAATGTAAGGTCCATAGTGCATACAAAATCATATCATCAAATCTACCTCAGCCGTTGCCTTTCGGCTCCAAGTTGCGAATCTCATCGAGGAATGATATAGGAAACAAAAGTGACTGGCATGTGCCGTTGCCCATTCTTCCCCCAGTTCCACAGTACGATTTCGCAGAGAAAAACAGAATCCAACAAATAAATGAATTTTCTTTCACTTTCTGGGCAATTGCAATTTGCTGTGCGATACTTTTCTTCATGTGGTGTTTTTGAATTGCTTATTGCTTCTGATATCGCGTGCCTTCCAGTGCCAGCACCTTTTTGCACGAAACAAAGAGCAAGCACGTAATATCATTCGGAAGACTGCTTGCAGTTCACGGCAATGGTAATACGTACAGAATGCCACGAAACATTCCATCGTCACACCTTTACCTTTGCTGGAAACCTTGTCCTCTGGTCGAACTACCGGTTTTATGTGATCGTGTCATGCCATGGTCTACATTCATTTGCTATAACACGCGCAAACTAAACGGTTTTAAGGGCGTTTACCTAAATGCGTCCATGCACTTGAATGTCCTTAAAGCTCCCTTCCGAGTTCCCCTGCAGTGATCCTATATACCAAAATTCTTAGCTAAAGTGGATCCACTAAAGGATTAACTGTGTAAATGCTTTCACTTTCATTTGAGAATCTCCCATATATCCCTATAACCGATATATTTTCCTGTTTATTAATGTCCAAAATTATATTCAAGCTTTGATAATTTCATGTCTTCCAAAACACTTGCAAAAAATGGGAAAGTGTGTTACGCATTTATTTCACTATTGAGTGGTGCTACTGCTTGCAACTTGCATCTTCCACAAGTAGGCCACAGCAAAAGCTCTGTTTGGTATACAATAACTCATTGTGCTCATAAAAAGTCGGAAGAGACGAGAGTTGTAGAGACCCTCCAAGAATGGCGCCAGTAAGTCGGGCAACCTTTTTTTGCAGCGGGACTTCTCCTGATCAATATAGGAATAAAACTGAGTTTTCGGGGGAAAGTATTCTCCAACTTTCCTTGTGGCGTTGTTGAAGAGCTTGTGTATGATTCTGCTCTACTTACCAACGAAAACTTGTCATGATCTAGTGGGGTACCTACTCTGCTCCTCCGCCTGTCGCCGGTTTTTGGGGATGTTCACTTCACTCGCATACATACTTCTTTGGGTGGGATTCCACATTCCATTTTGATAGGACTGTAAAAGTAATAAGCTTTATTCGAGAAGCTGTAAATGTAAGGTATGTAAATTAGACATGGTATGGGATGGAGACAGGAATCCAAGTGAGACTCCATTAGTTTGTCTGGAAATGAGGATCTTTATGCGTTTTTCTCATATGAAAACGTTTATGGCAGCCTTAATATGAGTACTCAAGCTGTTTAGATATTGCACAAGCAACAACTCTGAAGTGGACGGTTATTAGTAGTCACAATTATTACTGGCAATCTAGCGAGAACTAGAGTATGGCACAATGACTATTGCTGGTGTATGTCAACCAGTTTTATGAATTCTCTAGCATTTTACACGTGGGATTCAGAGATCCATGATCCAGTTTTTCATCATATATGATTCACGTATTTGATTATGAAATATCTTGAAGTTCCATAAAAAACAAACTACCTATAACGAGAGAGCTGACATTAAAATGACACGCTATAATAGAGCTTTTAGTTTAACTTTTTAGGGGACTTGTTATTTTATTCGGAATCATCATATCATCCAATCGCAAGCAGGTTATATTATAAGAACCAGACAAACAACAAACACAAAGCTTTCACCCTTTCCAAACCTTTGACACTCTTTGTAAGCTTATACAAGCTTATGGATAATGTTAATGTATCCAAAGCATAATATATCTACATGACTTCTGGAAAACTCAAAAACGTTTATAGTTTACTGTAAAATGATATGGGTTCAATATGGGGAGGTAAAAAGTTCCTCGTAACACAATGATCATGTATCATATCTTTCTTTTGATATTTGCTTTCATACAAACAAAACTTTAAGCTAAAGTGTTTTCGATTGACTTTTAATGTTTGTAGTTTGACTACAAAAACAACCAACAAAAGTAAAATTGGCCTGGGTTCATTTTCTAATCAATCGCGTATGTATGCAGTCTATACTTAAGCTTTCATATTCGAGTGCTTGAGAATTAAGTATTCAAACGAGGTTATTTGTACCTGTCAGGATGTCTGAGACGCGAGTGACAGTAATGTCACGGGTAATTTTATCCTAATAGATAGAACTTCATTCTAACAATCAATTACCTGTATATTATTAGATGAAAACACTAAAGCGCACATACCTACTTGACTTATAGCATGCATTTATATATTTTTTCTTTTACACGAAATACTGTACATACTTTTTAACTTTACGCTCAATGCTCAATACCTATCATGTTTTGCTTACAACAGCCGGAAATGTTCCACCAAAAATATGAAAATGGACGACCCGATAGTCATTTATTATGCATTCAATGCATTGAGTTCTGAATGGAAGACTAATACATGGGATTCATGAGAAATGTTATCAAATGGTATCATTGCGCGGTATTCTTAAGAAAACAAATTGACAGTTGACAAATGATCAACTGGAACTAGAAGGTGACCTTGCATTATTCACCCGTTACGAGCACAGTTCAAATGACGCTGTCACAAATACACTAACGATTAACTATTCGATTACTCTTTCTTGTCCTAATGCCCCTCTTGCCTTTTCCACACGTAGAAAGAACTGGCTTGGTAATGCTTATTTAAGTTATTTAAGATGTTTAAAAGAAAACAATCAAGCGAGACATTAGATTCTGTTAACCTTTAAAAGTCCAAAGTTCCGGTGCACTGCACAATATGCATTTTATGACCAATAAATCCTAACTAATTCTTTAATAATTGCTCACCGTCCATCGTCTTCGTATGCTTACCCATCCTTCCTCACCCAGAGCTTACCCAAAATCTGCCATTAGCCTTCACAATTTAAATTCATGTAGTTGCTACTTGATGTGGCCAAAGAGAAGAGAAAAATGCATTAATTGTTTAAATCATTCATGTGATTAAAGCCTGTGTTATGTTTTTCAGGCTATGAATGTTGTGAAGCTTGTTGAAAGAAAGTAAAGCGCTTATGTGCCATCTATGGAGGAGAAAATGTGTGTATTCTCTAAATGTGGAGCACTGTGATCCAGAGTGCAAAGAGTTGACAGCAAGATGGTAATTCATGTACGCGTGTGGTTTCAAAAATCTTACTTTGTCTTTATATTGCAAAATGTCAATAATTAAAAAAACAGTCATGCCAGATTTTGGCATAAAAATTAATAAAACAACATAAAAAATTAGATAACTCCTTCGTCATGTAATTCCCGTGCAATTTCCAGGATCCTTGTTTTGTATAAAGGTGACCCTCCCACCCCCTCCGCAAACGCATCCATAAACATATCATCCATCTGAGCGTTCTCATCCACCGCTTCCAAGTTACCTGCATCGCCGGTTTCTTTTAACATCATTGGAAATGTAGTCACTGCCATCATATAGCCTAATACTTTAGACCTGTGGAACCTTCGCTTTAAAGTTTCCAAGCTAAAATCTGGAAGGGTAGAAACTCCCAGGATTCTACAAAATTCTATGAACTTATCATGATAGTACTGCAAAACATTTTGTAGATGACGATGCCTAAAGTCCACGGTGGTACTTGTGTACAGAAGATATGCGAGATCTGATGTGGGACAGCCTTCTCGCGTCAACTGAAAGTCAACAAGCATTACATTTTCCGGTTTTCCAGTTCTTTCATTGAGTTTAAAGAGCAGGTTGTTAGACCAAACATCCCCATGACATATGATCCTCCAGCAGGTTTCTAAAGTAAATATAAAAATTAAGACAACAATTAGAAAGGAGTAGATTTAGTAGACTTCTTTTTTGCTAACTATCACTTACTTTCTTTCTCACTTGCTTTCACCATGTCTTCTGGTGGACGCCTATGCAAACCCCAGCAATTCCTTTCAGCATCTTCTTCTTGATTCAGAAAGAGCTCAATGACTTTCCCCACTTTCCCTTGAAAGTCTCTTGTGGATTCACTCAATGGATTTCCTGGTCCGAGTGCGGCATCCATTGTCTTCACTGCAATTTCAACGTTTTGACCGACAATTTTCCCCCACATTTGCAAATCATCCTTATCCAGAGAGCACTTCAAAAAAGGAAACTTTTCCAAAAGGTTGGGTTCCACCTTTTGTTGATAAGCCCAACTTAACGCGTGGATCTTTGCAAGTTCAGAGACAGTTAAACGAATGTGATCCAATTCAAGCCCCATTCTCCTATCCATCATTGTATAGCCCCAAGTTTTTCTCAGGTCAGTTAGTACGATGAGATTTTCAGTAGGCTGGTAAACCTTGGTGTTCATTTCTCCAGACTTTTTAACTTCCGCAAAATTTATAGCTTGTCCTCCAACAAACGGTGGAAAGGCGGGGTTGAGAATTTCCGGTTTTGGAATGCCAAGGACTTCTGTCTGGAAGTCGACAATGGCTTTGGCCCAGATTGAGTAGAAGGAAAGCTCATTGTAGAACATGTTCGTTTTATTGAGATATGTCTGTCGACCTGGATGTCGAGGATAACATTTGAACAGATAGTGACGAGTTTCACTACTGGATTCCCCAGGATGGATAACCTCTGCAGTCACAGTGTATAAAATACTCATCCAATTGTCTCCAGGTTTGGAACCCTCTTGAACAAGATAAGTTAGCACTTGGCAGCCTGTAACCTTCTCCAACAGTGATTTGGGTATAGTAGGGGAAGGCTTTGGGGGAAGAGGAAGGGCTGCCATTTTTTTGTACAGTGTAAGTTTTTCAAAGATGTTTTTGTGTGCCTTAAAATGGTTTCAAGACTTTGACAGACTAAATTTTCAAAGCAAGCTGCACTTTGAAGCGTTCGAGTGAAAATGACAAGGCGTTGTGTGATACAATTTTGAGCAATGGATGGAGTGTTTGATCAAATTACTTCATTTGACACAATAGAAAGCTTTGTGACTAATCGGTCAGCATGTAAGCAAATATGTACTGGAAGTAGATGATTCGTCGATGTCAACCAGACTCCTCACTCCTCATGAAGTATTGCCTTTCAGTATACGCGTGGAAGATATGGGATGGGTGAATTTGTTATGTTTGTTTGGAGTTTTTGTCATTGCAGTACTTTATTCAACAGTCATTATTTGTTTAAATTGGCTAAAATAAACAAATATATATGTATGTATACCAGATACAGCAAAGAGGTTTCATGCATTTTTTGCTATCAAACTCCCATTTCTGTAAAAGTATTTACTTACTCAGAAATTTATCTCATAAAGAATTTTAATGTGCAGGAAAATATGTACCTACCTATACAGATAGATACTACTTTGTGAGTAATGTATTGTTCTTAGTTGATACTTAAACACACAAGGTATTTATTACTTAATTTCCCACAACAATGTCTTATATTATGTGGTTCATATGCACAGCAATGTGGATATTTGTGAGCCTCAAAAACAAACGAAAATATATAGGAAATAAAACTGAAGGAATGTGTTTGTGTTAGTACATATTTATATTATTTACTCTAAAGATTATGTATTATGTACACATGACTTAAATGACTAGAAAGTAGCTTTTTCTGCACATTTATTGTATTAACTTAACCACAAAACTAATCTGTGTGCTTCACTCTGTCTCGCCAGCCTATCTTCTCTCCTTTCCTTGAATTCCAGCCCGGCAACAAGAGTTGCCAGTACTAAACATACCCCTACAAGAATACCAAAAGTTTTAAGTACAACATCACTTGGCGTCAAAAATAGCTTCATTATCCATCTATGCGTTTTCTCCAATGGCCTTGGCACCACCACAATTTGACTATTTGGTATAATCTGCTTCCAATCCTTCTGGAAAAGCTCTTGACCGTTCTCCATTGGTCGCGCCACTGCTACCCCTAGAGTCTCTATGAAATTGGGAGAGTGACCAATTCCAAACACGTTGCAAGGTAAATCTAAGGGCATGTGGGCGGTTCGATATGTTTGAACTGCAACTCCAGATTCCTCTTTACCTTTTGTGTTCAACGAACTATACCTAACTGTTGCACCTGGCAGCACATTTCCATATGGAATGCCCTTATCACACTGCTGACAGTCTTGACCGGTGAGAACCATCACTTTCAAGAAACTCGCGTCAAAGTTCATATTATTTTCGAACGCATGAATCACAAATTTTTGCTTCTGTGGGGCTTTCTCGTACGTTTGTAATGCGACTAGGATGACATCCAATGCGCCATTGTCGGAAATGTCATAGAATGAAGCGGAAATTACATTGTCGTAGGCTTTGAATATTTCAAAGTTTGCATTGAATGTGCGGTTGTAATGGCAAGGACTCTCGGGAGCTGGAACGCAAGGAACATTTTCAAATAAGACTGCACGTGTTGTTCTTTTATCCCCAACATTTGATTCTGTCTTCATTACTCCCAAAAGATCAGGGAATCCGTCCAAGTTATAGTCTCCCACGCGAAGGGATAAAGCTCGAGAGTAAAACTTTTCCATTGAAAATGATGAAGTGGTATAATTGGTCGGTGGTTTTTGAGGTGGGATAAAGGTCCATCTAGTCCCTTCATACGTTAAAGAGCCCAGTGGTAATGGCAATGCATTATCCTGGTCGATCGCATAAATCCCAAATTCTCTACTGCAGTCATGATTGGCACAGTAAGGGAACAACTGGTAAAGTTTTCCATTATGTTCGAAATCCAGTATTATGGGTTGTCCAATTACTTGTGTTTCATTTATGTTATTATTGGTGTTCACTTGCTCGGGAGGGTACTTGAACCGGAAACCGATCTGTTCTTGGTCATCCTTGATTATTTCAAATGTTTCCAAAAAGTACCATTTCGCGTTCTTTTCAGAGACATTGGATTTTTCAGTGAGAATTGTCAACTCTGGAATACTGTCCCCATCAATGTCGGCAAATGCATTCGACGAGATAAATGTCATATTGTGGAGTGTTTCGTTTGAACCAAGCACACGAAACTCCTCCATCTTCCATTCAAAACTGTCTTGAGTGTTTTGAGAGAACCACACACTTCTTTGCTTTGTCCAGGAGGAATTTTCAGTACATTGTACCATCTCACCAATCAAATCTAGAACCATATCACCGTTCAGATCCAGAACTGTTGGCTCCTGTGTGAGGTTTCCCACCACCCCACCGCTTCCTGGTCCCCCACATTCCATATTCATGTCTTCAAATGGTTTCTTGCCAATTCGAATGCTGCAAAATACAAGGTCAACGGTAGCATTGCCACTCTCATAGTCTATAAGAGAATACTCATCCCGTCCCAGGGTGACCATTAGATCCGCCATTCCATTACCGGTAAAGTCTCCCGGTCTAATTGACATCACCCTTTTGTCCTTATCTCTCGTGATATTATTTGAGGTAAAGGCTCTTCGAAGATATGGTGGCTTGTCCATTGCAAGAAATATATTGATTGAGGTTCTTTCCCTTGAAACTGCGACAATATCTGTTAGTTTGTCAGCATTTATGTCAAAGTATGCAACTGGAAATATGTCGTTGATATCACTTCCAAATACATCCGAACTAACGTCAGCTCCAGTAAACTGCTCACCTACTTCATTAAACATGTTACGATTTGCAGCAACTCCATGTTCAGTTTCAATACTGATTATTGCACAAATCCAAAATGCAATAGCTTGCCAAGAATTAGTGTTTGTCGACGACTGCATTTTAAATACTATTTAAGGATTAATTTTGTGTAAAAAACTTGCATAAAAAAACTGATTATTAACAAACTGTTCTATTTTTATTCAAATTACAGTTTGGTGATCAACAAAACTTTTCCATTGTATGTTTTTAACACTTTCATAATTTACAACATGAATAGGTACATACGTAATCTTTCCACACCTTAGCCATTCTTATTTACAAGTTCCACATGAAACTCTGTGCTTATCATGAGGAGCAGCCTTGGTTTGGGTTGGACGGAGTGTCAACAGTTGATTCTTATGTAAATACTCAATACACACATGAACGCATTGATAAGATTAAAGTATGATTTTATTTTTTATAGGAATCGCAAGTGTGAAATGTGCAAAGTGAGTAGCTCCAAATTGCTCATGCCCACTACTTATGTTTGACTGCTTTGCTGATATGATTCATCGCAATCACATTGATGAAAGGACACGTATAAAGTGAATGACGATAACATTAATGGGAATTCATCAACTTAATCTCCATTGAGGCTGCGCAAATGGGACAGTTTATCATTTATTTCATCAATTTTCCATGATTTTTTATTCGCACTTATCCATGCCACACAAAGCCACCAGACAAAACCGCATGCATCCTCAAAACAAACCTCTAATGTGACAGCTTATAATATGCGTTTGGGTAATGTGTTCATTTTCATATTTTTAATACATAACATCAAATTACTCCATCGTTATAAAGATCTTCTATCAACTCTAAAATCCACTCCTGATACAGCGAAGAATCTTTTACCCCAGAGCAGCACGTCTGAAGCATTTCTCCCATATTCGCATCTTTATCCATTTTGTCCAAATCTACTTCCTCTTCTTCAGCAATCAAGTTGATTGGAAGACTAAGCAGAGCTACTAAAAGACCAACAAGTTTTGACACTTGAAATCTGCTTTTTATCGCATCCAATCCAAAACCAGAAATGCATTCTACTTTCATTTTGTCACAAAGTTCCAAAAATCTGCCACAATAAGCCTCTAAGCACTTATCCAAGTGAGCTTCGCGAAACTCTCGCCTTGTGCTAGTATATATCAAACATGCAAGATCAAAAGTTGGACACCCCACTTTCACTAATGGAAAATCAACCAAAACCATACGTTGTGGTTTTCCTGTGTCTTTGTTGTATTGGAAAAGCATATTGTTGCTCCAGCAGTCTCCGTGACATAAAATATCTGCAAAATATGTATTATCTATTGAATGAATCATTATCATCTAAAATGCTCATTTTCTTCTTTTACCACTCACGTTCCATTACATTATTGGGATTTGGTTTCCTCAATAAATTTTGTAGTTCCACTTCCAAAGATTCTTCCGGATTATAAAAGTAGTCCAAAACTGTTCGGCCTTGCTCACAAAAGTTTTGAATAGCTTTGCTCAGAACATTGCCGTTTCCCTTTACGGTATCAATGGAGGCGACTGCAGTATTCACATTTTCTCTGAGAACTCCCAGCCATACATCCGTCTTCTTCGTGTTTGCCGATCTTATGAGGAATGGATAATTTTTTGTCAAGTCCCATTCCACCTTTTTACGATAAGCCCAGCTAAGAGCGTGTAGAGTAGCCAGTTCTTGGAATGCTACCATTACATGATCCACATCTAGTCCTTCTCTTTTACTTGGCATTTTGAATGCATGCGTTTTTCGCATATCTGTCATGAAAATGAAGTTGTCCAATGGACTGTAAACTTTCTCTTGGGATGCTGGTGAGTTGTCATCGCCAGCTTCAGCATAATTTATGGCTTTCCCTCCATGAAATGGAGGTATCGCCAATTGAATGATCTCTTCTTCTGGTATCCCAGCATAGTCACTTTGAAATTGCACCAAATCTTTGGCTAATTTTTCATAGAACGTTAGCTCCCTGTAGAAATGATTAGTTTTGTTTAATAATTTTTGGCGGGATGGATGACTCGGGTAGCATTTCAGGAGTAAATTCAGGGGTTCTCCTTTCGCATTCGAAGGTAATCCTGCTGATGTAATGTCATTGGGTCGATGGGGTGGTAAGATTTCCACAGAAATGGAATACAGCACGCTCATATAATTGTCTCCCGGGTTGGTTCCACTTTCAATCGTCAAGCCTTTAATTTTGCAGTTCAGGTGGGATTCCAGAAATTCTTTCGTAATTAGCCGATACGGATCCATTTCACTTGTTGAGGTAGACATCATGAGTCTGAAAATGCAAAATATTTCGTAATATAAATGTTTCTGCTTAATTTTCTTAACGTTTAAGAGAAAGCGGCTGCGAAAAGTATGCATATGTTGAACTCTGAATGAAACGAGAATTCTACGCATGTGCATGAAAGGTGTCGGGTGATTTAGTGATTTCAGCCACAGAACAACAAAATTATGTCCATTCATCATTCAGCTAGCCCTTTATACTGACGTAAGTTTTACAAAAGTAGTTATAACGTTACGATTGTATTATTTAAAGCTTCTGAGATTTGAAATAAATAATGGATCGTCGGAATAGCAGAAAAAGGAAAATTGACATCGAAATTTCAAACGACAAGAGCAGTGGAACCAAGCGGGTCAGTTTGGAGAGGGAAGATCCAATTTTAAACCCGACAGTTGTTCTTGCCAGAGATCCTCGAATTAGTGAACTACTATTGCTCCGTGCCGCCGGTGGTGATAAGCAGCCTGGAAGTGGCAGTAATTTTCAACCGGAAAGTGTCATCAATCAGACGAAGGAAATGGGTGACACGGTAGCGCCAGGAACTGACAAGGATTTCGGGGCTAAGGATAAATTTCGAAAATTGCTGAACGACAAGATTCATCCGGATTACAGCATCATCAGCACGGATGGGAAAGAATTTCCGTGTCACAAGGCAATTTTGGCATGTAAGTTGTGACCATTCGACATTTTAAAAATATAAGCAACATCGGAGTAGTCATTGAATATTTTCAAAATAAATGCTTACAAGTTATTTATATGCATTTTTTCAGTGAGTGTGCCCTATTTACGAGAGCTACTGGCTGAGACGGGGGTCTCTGATCATTTCCAGATGACGGAGGAAATGGCAGTCGATGCTGAAACTGTGGATGCTCTTTTGCGATTCATCTACTACAATGACACGTCTTCAATGAATAGCAGTGCGATGGTTACATGTGCCATGATTCGTGTCGGGGTTTTCATCAACTGCACTGAACTGATTGAGACTGGTTTTCAATTTTTGTCCCTGAAGGACCCTCTCAGCGATTTCGAAAATGCAGTGGATGAGCTCTACCGACTTCGTAAGCTATTAATAACGCATCAGCCTACTAAATACATTCCTCAGATTTTGAAGGTGAAAGTTTCAGGATTGATTACAAGGATCGGTGCGAAGTTATTTGGGGTCCCTTCTGGTTAAGGAAATGACTCCTTCAACGAGTAATTTCTAAATTGTTTAGTAATTTCAATTATTATTCATTAAGTGTCATTGATTCATTATAATATTGTTTTTGCAAAAATATAACTATTGGTGTTTGGAATTTAATGATTCAATAAATACAGTTCTTTATACCACAACATTTTTATCAAATTTCGTTTTCAAAATCCAAAATTTTCTCATTCATTACTTCATTCCACAACAGCTAAAAATGTATTATGCATTTATCATGGAACTGTTACTATTCATAAAAATAACGCCCCATCGATGCATGATGCATGCTTCTGAAAGCAAATATATTCTTCCTCCGCCACTGCAAATCCCACGCATTCCATATCATTTCCGCATTACGTTTCCAAGAACAAGATTGTTTTCCCCCATAATGTATTTTCACTTAGGAAATGCTATTAATAAAAACAAGTTGCACACGCAAGAAAACCACCAACATCTCACAATCTCTCACCTCTGTCAAACACGAGGAGGTGATCCATGAACGATAACAAAATGCCGAAAAAGAAGTCAAAGCTAAAAAGAGAAGAACGGTACAAGCAGAGATAGCTATCATGATGATGATGATGACAACAGTAAAAGTAAACCAAACTCTTTTTGACTTTGATGGTGATAAAAACACTAAAAATCATTTTCTCTTATTTTCCTTGGCAGAGAAAAGGACAAAGCCCTCAGCCAAACAAGCCTGCCTTTTTTCATGGATTTCATTTCATACGTATGTATCTCTGTGTATATTTACTATTCACAAGTTGTACATTTAGCAGTTCCGCCTCCTCCACCTCTGATTCTTCCTTTTTCCTCTGTTACGTGTTCACATGTTTTCTTTCCATTACATAATGCATGGCTTTGTTAAGCGTCATTTTCTAATGTGCTATTAGGAAAGAAGTGAAAGAATATACTACGCACCTATAACAAAATGAATTGGAAACTCTGAGCACATACATCAAGATAAAAAAAATACCATCATCAGATAGACCACTCATTATTCTTCTACTGCTACTGTGTATTCATGTCATATCAAGCCCATCTCATCTTGATCAACAACATGATCATTATACATGACGCAAAGAGAGAGAGAGAGGCAGCTATCATCTTCATAGGAAAAATGCAGCAGAGAAGATATTCCTTTCCATTTCCTGTTATGCAGCTTCTTACAGCATTTTAGGAGAGAAAGGAGAAGGAACAAGTGAAAACGCTTAAAAAGAAATTATTAGAGAATTTTTTGCTTTGTTAAAAAATAGAAAAAATCTCTACTAGTATAACGCATCATCCATACTGAGCTATCATCATCATAGTTTCAATTCAAGTTATAAAAAAGTATACTATGCTGACTGCTACTAGATGACATGACATGACTACTCATTCATTCTGAAAGGCTTACTTTACTTCGTTTCTCATGCGAGCAAAAACTGATGCGCAATACCTACATGTCATAAGATATATGCCTAACAACTAGTCAACTTCGAAAGGGTTATAATAATAATAATAGTATCTTTTATCTGATGTAGATGTTTACTCGGAAAATTATATAGGCATCTCTGAGTGTAATAAGCGCGTAATAATAATGAATATATAAGAAAAATGTACGTACATTTTAAGCATTATGTACTCATGTCATGTTTGGCACGTATGTAACATGCAAGTAGGAATGTATGTATACCTACTGCTTTTACATGAATCCCCTTTTCTGCGTATCAAAAAGAAAATTGTTCTTCTTTTCCTTTCATGATTAAGTTTTCTTTTTTGCATGAAGGATATAGAGGGTGGAATTAAACTGGAGTGACCGCTATGTAAGTAGTGTAGAAGAATGAAAATTGCGTCTTTAAAAAATAAAGAATGGATAAACTTGTAATTTTGCTTATTTTACTTGATCAATTTTTCCATCTCTCGAAATGATGAGTGTAATTTAATAAAATTATGGTGAAAAGAACCTAGCCTGGCAGCAGTAGTTAATATGTAATGGTCACACTCCATGAATCTACTTCCGTTAAGGAACGCAACTACCTAATATTAATTGAGTATTTACGTGTGTCATGTATTTTCAAATGCCCTCTGTCTTTTGTGTATCGTGGATCGTTTCAATTTAAGTTTGTATGCTCATATTCATTATCATCAGAGAGCGAGATTTTAGGATTTGTCCTATTCTTTAATATTACACCTATCACAAAATCATTTGGCATGTGAATGAATCATGTAGAAAGAAATCGTTTCATGCTTGCATATTTCTCATATTTTGTCCTATTTTGAACATTTTTGTCCTATGTCCTAGGACATGCATATTTAGAGATTTTTGTGCATATGTG
>JAQIXX010000751.1:0-47721 GCA_034700605.1 Willowsia nigromaculata
TAATTTTTTAATTTTCATGTTATCAATCGTCGATAACCGCTTACAAGTCCACCCTGTCATGTAATGCTACGTGTAAAGGTTTTGAAATTCAAAGTTATGCGCCAGGGCGACACTCATTGGTAAATAGAGTTCGTTAAATTCTCTTCTACATTTTCTTGAGCTGACTGAAGGATCCTTGAATGAAGATACAAAGCGGATGACGTGATGCTGAAAGTATCCATGGGTTTGAGTGCTTTCTAGCTTCAAGTGTCCCGTTACTTATTCGAGTATTTACGATTAGTATAATTCGCCGTTCACCTAAAATGGTGTAATATGCAGAATGGTTAGCAAATATTGAATACTTTGTGCGCATCACTATATCATTTTATACTCCATATAACCATCAAAAAAACATAATTTGCTAAAAAAAATTCCGACACAACTGGCAGTAACACAAAACAAAAATTAAGAGGATGCAGATGTACCGACAGATGTACCTAACCAGACAAAATTCTTTTGAAATAATATCATGCGCTGTTAGAAACAAATCAAGACACTAATATCGTCTTGCTAATGGGTTTAAACATATCATCAGGCATAATAGTGTTTTCGTATCACCGGATTAGATGACGCCAGGCTAGAAATGTGTTTTCCAAGAATTCTTGGCTCAGCTTGACACTTAAAATGTTTACAATTATCGAAGCGAGAATGAGCTTATTAATGGCAGCAGACGGTTTTGAATTGAAAGTACTAGTCAACAGTAAGCGCAAATACACAAACACAAGACTTTTGGTGTATTATCCAACTTTTCTGGTCATCACGTATAATGTATGTACTTTACAGCTAGACTAGATATTTTGTTCAAAGTTAGAAATCAAAGCAGTGAGTTCACTCTAGATTACTCTGTAACTCCCACTTTTACTTAGATTAACATAAAATTGTGATGTTTAAATGCAAAAACAGTTGAATTACAAACTTTAAGTAGTTTAACCGAAATGGAAAAGTTTTTTGAACATTCTATAATGAAAACAAATTGTAACTAAAAAACAAACCAGCAGGCTAATGGATTTATTGTAAGATTGTATTATTGCATGAACAATTTAAATAAACCTCTTCATAAGAATATTAATGCCATTTTAGGAGTAAGAAAGTACATAATATAATGAAAGGCAAAAGCATGTGTGACATTAAGAAATTGGTTGGTAGTTTACTAGCTCGAGATCTATTAAAATGCTTTATTTCTTTCAACGAATACTTGGGTACTCCATTATTAAAAATTGTCGCATTGCTTTGTATGTACCCAATTCATAGTTCAATTCTACCTTATTCATTCTAAAAGACTACCTCAATCAGAAAAAACCCAACTCTGTGTTTGTCTCATTGTCTAAGAAGTTCGAACATTTGGGAGTTCATTTCCTCCAGAGATGAAAGTTCGTTTATTTCACGTGGTCATTTTTTAACAAAAACACATGGATGCCCATCTGGTTTACTGCCAAACCCGCTATAGGACTGGATAACGCAACTGCACATAGCTTTTCAGCGTTTCTCACATGTCTGTGGAACGTGATCTTAACACTAAACGAGCGAAGGCATCCACCGATTCCCAAAACCCGAGGTTGTATAGCTTTTCTCTCTCATATTACTCGCGATTTGGAAAGGGGATAAGATACCTTCGACTGGCATTCTTGTAAAACTTTCTATGCGTGCAAATGCATATTGTTATGCCCCAGAAAAAAGTGGAACTACCATTACCGCAGTGCTTTCTCCAAAAATGTGAAGTAAACATAATGGAGTGACTAGCTATCAACCTGGTTGGATGCACTCATAATTTAGGAATTTCCAGGTAGTTTTTTTGGTGAAACATATGAGAGAATATGTCGTTTCCTGCAGCAGCGTTGCAAAGTATTAAGTAACGATGAGGAATTCCTTTACATCCATAGGTTGTGCCGAGTAGTAAATACTCTCTTTGAACTGATCATCAATGGTATACCATCGTTATCAATGCTTACATCTGATGTCGTTGATACTGAAGGAGCACTTATGTTTGTTCACTCTTTCAAACTTCAAACTTCTTCGATAGTGCTGTTTCCTCAGCTCAGCGCGTTCATTTTACACACACACGTTTGTCGCTACAATAACAACGTCAAAATGTACAGATAAAAAATCAACATTGAGCTAGACCAACCTTCAGTTGAGTTTAGACATGGCAAAAAATTCTTAGAACGACTGCCAAAGTTTCGTCAAGATGATAAGATTATAGAGGAAGTTGACATCTCTCAAGGTCTTCTAGCAAAGTTTGACATGTATGACATTATGACAATAAGTAGTGTAATGTAAGTGCATTACTGGGAAAAACTTTTATGAAATATATGAGCATCCGTCGGCAATATTAATATTTGCAAATGACAAAAGTGACAAAATTTGTATTGATCGATTTTTTATAACTTATATTTCAGATAGACATGGAACCAAGCTGCATCTCATGTCGTTAGGACTAATAACGGCTGGCAAAAGTTATAAATCTCCATTTCCAAATTGTGTTTGAGCCAGTCGTGATTGTATTATACCTACATGTTTCGATTTGTTTTCTAAAAGATATTGCTTTGTCAGATTCAGAAAGCCATTTCTGTACATATTGCAAATCTTTCCCTATTTATACAATTTGACAGATCAAGCATACCATGGAATGCTCTTCAATCTTCAATTACATATGTACAATGTGACTCGGTAGTATGAATATTGGAGAGTATAATAAATGACGGAAGTAGGTTGAATGGAACTGGAAGTCTAAAGGTAAACAATATTCCATTTGAGAAAATCTTACATAATATGCAAATGCAAAAGTTGCAACCACGACCCTGCTTTCTTTACTTTAACTTACCTAAACAAAAGTGGGTTACAGTCATCCTTTAAACCCGAGCTTAGTTATTGTATCCTTATTTACTACGTTTGCAGACTGCTTGCTATCTTGTGACATGCACTACACTGATCTGGCGTTTGTTTCGCACAAATCCTATCTAAATTATATGGATGTTTTCCTTTCTTATATTCTCATCCAAAAAGTCTGCCAGATATTGTCGTAATAGGGAAATTGCTCTCTCCTCATCTCTCTCATCAGTACCAAACTCCGAAAGATATCATTGATACTGCATGTCTCATGCAAGCATGTATGTGCGTGATGCAACGTTCATGTTCATTGATAGTGAAAACATTATGTGGATCTTCAGAGTTCTTAGGAGTTCTTTTGGATAAGGCGTAAATTCTTTAAAAAAGAGTCAAGTTTGATTAGTTTACATCAAAATACTGTGGGTTTCAATGATGTAAATAACATTATGTCAAAATCCCTAAACCTCTCATTCTTTGTAAATTGCTTTAAAATACTCTTTATTTTATTAGTTATGCTTTATTTAGTCTCATGGTCAAAGAATTGGTGCAGTTGTGTAAATTCCACTATTTTTACTTTCCCCAATGTTTTTAAACGCGAGAATTCCGAGTGGGTGGAGGAAACTCTAATATTATGCTAGCGGGGCATTTCGAGACAGCTCAAGTTTTGACTATTTAGATCATGATATTCGCACAATTTTTAGAATTACTTCCTGCAAATTCCACGCCTCATTTACTCTGTAATTGATCTAAAAAGTGTCAGTTTTTCATTCCAGCGTGGAATATACCTATGTGAGTTTCACCATATAGTTAATACACGTTATACGTTATTCTACGTATGAGCTTTTAACTGTCCCTGTACCGGTTTCATGTTATTGTGAAGCTGTGTGAGGTACGTATTTTCTTTCTTTCTACTGAAGTAAAATAGATGTAAAGCTTCAGATAGGAAACAAATATATAAAATATAATCACACTCCTACTCATTCGCTGATCACACTATTATGTGAGAATGAGGATTTGGATATGAGAATCACATAAAACACAAAAAAGGTAGTTGGATTCACGAATCATACTTATTTAGTGGTTCACATTTCACATTGTAGTTCCACTAATGCTTTCCATATATTTTTAAAACCAAAAGGGGAAAGACTTTTATATGGTTAGAATTTTCCACTGAAGCCCAATTTGGGTTTTAATAAATTTGAATTCTTTTTGTGTGAATTTGTCTATTAGCAAGGAGAGGGTTGCTGATGTTTCAATAAAATTTTTCGGATGTTGCTGATGTTATGTATGTATTATAATGTGTAGAATAATCCAAATGAAAAGTTATTTTGTATGGATCAATTGAAATGGGTGAATTTGAGTGTGACAAATATCGTCAATTATATTTTATGAAATTTCTCCAACATCAATTTTGTTCCACGTATAAGCTAAGCTAAAACAATATCAATGTTGCGAAATATGTACATAAATATTATTATATACGGGGAGTATAGTAAGTCAGTATGAAATTGTCATAAGTAACGTGGTGTGATACACGTTTCTTCTGAATGCCACACACGAGGCTGGTTTCATTTTACTACTGGAATACCAACGCAGCAATGACAATTCAACCTCCAGGGAGTGCGTTTAATGGGATGCTTTCCTCCGAAAAACCATCATTCATCATTCCAACCTAAAAACGTATTTTCATGATCTGCCGGAGTGGGTCTAGGCCTTGCAAGCTGAAAAGTATTGCAACGCCAGAAAAACACACTGCACCATTAGTTTTAATGAATGATTACGAAAATTACCGTAGCCAAATAGACAACTTGGATTAGAATGCTATCTCATATTATTTTCTGGATTATTCTTGCTATTATTGAAATATAGGTCATGCAAACAGAAATGTGCATTGACAAAATTTGTGATAATGGGACAATTATTCGAACGTTCGAACGAACGCATTGACGTTTTAGCTAAAAACTTAAAAACATGCCTCTAACCTCCAAAAACAATATATTAAGGCTGTATTCTTGTGAACTAAATCAACCGTGAAAATTAGACTGGTGAAATTCGAGCGAGTCGATTTATTTTATTTAGATTTTTTAATTGTACTGTACAACGACAAGCCGCGCGACAACAAAGACAAAAGAAGCGACAAGAAAAAGAACGCAACAAGTCATTTTATATGCTTACTTGGGGAAAAGTTTAAAAAATTTTGTTTACTATGCAATAAAGTTTTCATCTTTTTACAAGTTTGTATTTTGGTAGTCACCAACATTTCACAGTTTGCTAAAAAACAAGAAAATTTTCACTTTTACTTCCAAGAAAACATTCTAAAAAGTCGTTGCTCACGTAGGCTCTGCATTGACAGTGAAGCTGAAGCCGAACATGTTGGTTTAGCTTCCTTGCATTCGTGGTTTATTTGAAAATCCAAAATTTATACAATAATATAAATCACATCATGTTCGGCAGTAACAGGCTGGGTGGGATGTGGCATGGCACGCCGAACGAGATGACATACCACACAAATGAATTTAAACTGGATGTGAACGTAAATATAGCTTTAGAATCCCACGCTAACATAAAGATTGGCATACATGGTCATGGTCACATGCATTCCACATAGTCACGTCACATTATGTTTCTAACACCTTGGTGTTGTTTCCAATGCGGAATTCTGAAAACGATAGGATACAACAGACGGGCGACGTGTTTAGCTGATTTTGCCTGCAAAACTGTTTTCAAAGCTCACACATTGACATTGTAGAATACAATATGAATATTATGCAGATGCATGCATTATTTCCAAAATGATTATTATTGGACCGGATTTTTTGAACATTTTATATTCGCTTTATTACTGCTTTAATGTACATACAACATTTGAGCTACTGCGAGTGCGAATCCATGAAATCAACAAAATACTATTCACATTGGTCAACAACAACTTCAATAACTCTTTGGGGTCACTTTCGTTTCTGCTGACGTTTTAACGATATTTATTTTAGTCATACTTGCATTATTCATTCATTATTGACATTTAATTGGAATGCTGAAAATAAACGATACGAAGAGAAAACCATACACGGAAGACCGGTGCCTTCTCATAATTTTTCCTTTTTGAATTAGATGGGTATGATATTACAGGAATATGTGAAAAATTGTTTGTTCAGTTTCATGCATATAATTACACAAACTGTAAGTCTAGATTTGATTTTTTGTGTAGTATACATCACACCATACAGAAAACATAATAATTTATCCGAAATAAGGGAAACCTATTCAGTTTAGTTAAGTATCAATAATTAGCTTCAATTTCACTTGTCATTCGTTTGTATTTACAAAATCCAGCAAAAGAGTCATATGTTATGATAAATGAGCGCATTTGTCACGAATCATTTCAGTCAAGTATTTGCTTGACCTCATGTACCTTGTAGATGCGCAAGCCTACTAAAATTTTTCAAATTCCTTTACCATTCTTCGAAACAGTTAATTTTCTTGATTATCAAACATTCTTAATGCAATGTTCCAGGATATAATCAGGCAGGGATTAAAGAACTACGAGTTACGGAACGAATAGAATATATAGTAAGGTTATCTAGACTCATCAACAAGTCGCGACGGCATGGTGCGTAGTTTCCAAAGTCCACTCACAACAGCCAACTTGGAACAAGTAACTAAGCAGCACACAAAAAAATAAAAATTTTACTGATGGTAAGTTTAGCATCCCGAAAGCACACTCATACAAACTCACGTTTTATCTGCTACTCTAGCTGAAGAGTAAAGAGTCCGAGGAAACGTGTTTTTGTGCGTATTTAGTAGTATGTGCGTAGTATTGTAAACAATAATTGCATAAAATCATGTCCTCGTCCTTTCACAAATTAATGCTGCAATTGTAATGAAATATGAAATCATTTTTGCAGCGTAAAACTAGAAAAACTAGATCCAAAGAGCTTTGAAGACATACAGGGAGTCTTACAAACAGATTGAGACGAGACGATTTCCAATAAAATCCAGATGAAATCATTTTGCAATTAATTGCAAATTACACAATATTTGTAATGAAGTTTCCAAACAAATAAACAAAAATTAGTTTCACATTCATATATCTTCTTGCAGATACAATTAAGCATAAAGCTAGGCTTTGTATGTAGTTGACAACTGATAAATTTTACTCTTATACAAACACGATCAGGTCAAAGTGGGGTGATTAATAAATTCACAACTACGTATCAGAGACAAAAACAGTAAATATAAAGACGAGAAACAACAGACAAGCCAAAGTTATTACCAGCAATATCATGTTTGTTTGAATCAGCCTGGTATCATAAGAGGGTGATATAATATGTAATTCTCTAATTATAGAATTTCCAGAGTCTATGTATTTATGTTCATTTAAATATAATTTGCACATATTAACTAAACATGGCAAATATTTTTAAAATGCTGCCCATGTCCATTATAATTGGGCCAATCGAACCAAACTTCATTTCTTAATTTAGTACACTTAAAAATATAAAATTTAAGGGACTTTGTCTGTATTGTACTTTGTACTAATCGTAGGTATTAAAGATTGCGACATCATTCTTTCGTAATGCATTTAACATAATGGGTCAATGAGTTCTTTGCAGAGTAGTCAAAATTCCTGAAATGTATAAATTATTATGTGAAAGTATCGGAGTACCTACGCTTACTTTACTAACAATTAAGTTCACTATGATTTTGACATACATATTATCATGTGGTATTTGAAGCTTTGAAGGTCTCAGTGTGACTTCGACTTCTAGCTTTTCTACCCTATTCATTTTAGTTGTAAACTCCAATGACTAGGTAGAACGTCTAGGCTATTTGTCAAAGCATGCGTTATGTCATGGATGTCGGATAAAAACTATTCGTGGCTCTTTAGTGTGTAACCAAAAAAACGTGTACACATGTTGAAACCTGCACTTTATTGTGTAAATTTATATGGTATAACCGTAGCTTTTTTATTAGAAAAATCAAAGAAAAGGTCTTTCATAAACCTTTTCTATAATCCTATAATCTTCAAGGTATCATTGCGTGGTATCTTGAAGTTTTGGGCTCGTTTATTTCCCCTGAATTGCAAGTCATCTCCATGCAAGTATCTTTGTTGTGTATTGGATACAATATGGGTTGAATCTCAGGAAAGAGCTAAAATAAATTTCTTCAATCGTAAGCCGCATGGTTTGCAAGTTATAAAAGATTTTAAAAATACCTTATGAATTTCTTGATACATATGTGTATGCATACATATGAGTTTTAAAACACCCCTGCTGCATGTTTGAGACTGAGACTTTTGTAAAATTAAAAGAAAAATCTGCAAATGTGATACATTAAACAACGTTATACACATGTAAGTCTACTGCTATCCACCAAAACTTAAATGAGCACAAAAGTAGCTATACATAATCCATGAGCCTAAAAATTCAAATTGAAGTATTTCACAATAATTTAGGGCTATCTGACGCAAACTTGAAGGTACTTGTGTCAAGTTTATGAAAGCTAACTATACGTGGGCAACTTTTAATACAACTGCAGTCTTAGAATCTATCCTACACATTAAAAGAATTGATGATTATTAAACCCTCTGTTTTTATTCACATTCTCAAACGACCTTGTGGGTGAATCAGATGCAAAACGGAAGATAATTGTTAGATAATTAATAATTATAACTATTAAATCCACCATTTAGTTAGTTTCAAATTGCTCTTTGCTTCACGTTTTCATAATTACTACCAGTTAAATTTATAAATAGTAACCGAACGGATCGATGTTTCTTTATACACACAGGCACGTCATTGAGACTTGGTGCGAGGAAGGATATCATATTATTTATATAACCCTATCCAAGTCTCCATTTTTCATGAATGTGACAACAGGTGATAACTAAATAGCTCAAATAGTAGCTCAACTCGACTCCTTATTCCTTATACTTGTGATATAAATGCAACAGAGTATTGTATTCACACATTCATTCACACATTGTATAACTACATGATTTAGATTTAGCCTGGATCTAGAGAAAAATATTCACATATAAAAATGAAAACTGTGTTTTGGTTGAGGGATCAGACTATATTTGAGGCTGTGCATGATTTCTATTAAATTTATCGTCGAAAACCTCACAAAGACGAAGACAATTTAAATTGAAGGTAGTGGTTTTTCTTTTTGTGTTGTACTTTTTAAGGTTTGATCGCGGTAATTTAATCTGCTCATGTTCCAATCGAGCACGATGTATGTCTTCTACATAATGCGAAAAAACGAACCACAACAAAGAAACATTGCCTGCAAAGCAAACGTAAGCATGCATAATTTTACAGTGTACACTGTACTACTGTACAGTACTAATATAGGTATGTACCTATGCACTCTCGGTCCTAGTCTTCAAAATTGAAAAGTTCGCTACCAAAAAATACTAAATTATATAACAAATATGTATTACGTTATATAAAAGGCATTTTGAATTAGATTTTGAATTAAAAAATATTATTATAATTGTGTCTTTCAAGAAGGAAAAGTCTCAAAGGTTGAAAGGGGAGAGCAAACTGCTTTTAAATGATTTCCGTTTACTTGTTAGACAGAATGAATGAATTACACAGATCTAAACAAATCATAGCATTTATTTAATTCAATTGTCATTAATAGCATTGGAATGAAAATGTGCGTAGAGTTTCATTTGTGATTTGTTAACAAATAGCTTTATAGAGTATGGACACTATTTACTTATATGTATTAGTAAGCTCGTTCATTTTTACAATGACCTTGTCTTCAGTACGGAAAACAAATGCGCACATCAAATCACAAGCCACAGAAATTTCGCGAGTTCCGCTTTAATACAAAATACGATTCGCTCCCTATTTTCCCTCTGCATGTCTTCCGGCATCAATATAATTTCGATTGGTTGTCAGATCTCATTTTGCAATTTTCATTTTATCTCATCCCTTTGTCCTCGTAGAAAGAATCCGTTGGTTTCAAATCAAATATCATGACGAAATTCAAACACACAGATCTCATCTAGGCTCGTCCCAAGCACGTATCTCATTTAACGCTGTCTTGGATGGCGGAATTCAGGATATTATTTGATACTGTTTATAGTCCTTCAAAAAGGTTACCTTCAGCTTTTGGCGTGTTAGCCTTTCCGTGTTCCCAGTTGGTTCGAGTTTTGTGCGCATTTTCATTCTATATCCTTTCAAACAAATTCCGCACTGGATAAACTAGGAAATTGATTTCGCGTGGAAAAGAAGGGAAGAAACATATAACAAATATAATGTAATAAGTAGATCTAGTTACTCCTTTCAAACGATATTCAATTTCTTTTTGTCGTGTGAATAAAGCCCCTATACACTACACACAATGAAGCAAGGTCAAACCTCTGCACTGGCCCTTTACAATTTTGCTTTCTCATTCACAGCTTTCCTCGAATTTGAACGCACGCAGATTGCAATAGGAGTCCTCATTCAAATCTATAACAGTAGTAGTAGTTGGAAAACATATCATGTCAGCTACAAAGTCGTAACTTCTATTCAGCCTTTCCTGTGCTGATTAGACTGAATGGATACCTTTTTTGAAACTGAATTTTTATTTTTTACAATAATTTCATGGTAAACTGATTTCAATCATTTGACATTGGCCTTGACTATACAAATTTGTCATAATATAAGCGTAAAAGGCGCAAAAACATATTCCCTGTTTGAATCGGTGGGTATTACTCACAGGGATCAACACTGCCTTATAAAATGGAGAACACCAAAAAATAGACACTATGTAGGAACATCAACATTGGAAAAAAGAACAAATCCGTTTCACATAAATTATCACACGCATAAGAGGGGTTATCTTGATCTTGTTCTTGAAATGGTTCTGCTTGTTAGATACTTTTTTTTTGTCAGTTTGGAATACAAATTAACAAAATTGACATTTAAAATTTTCTGGTCAAAGGTATTTGAAAGTATTTTCTTCATTTACGCACTTGTTACAGGGTGTGAGTGAAAGTGAAAAACTGTCAAACTACTTTGTAAGTTGTCAACAGTAGAGGTACGACATTTCAATCGAATAAAACATTTATCATTACACTACAGAAGTATGCAGGGATGAACCAACAATAATCAAGTTCAATCCAATTCATAACAGGAAGAACCAAGCTATATAGTCTATAATATTATGAATCAGTATAATTACACTATATAGGTAGTACTAAAATTGCTATGCATATAAGCATAACGGTACGGGGCAGCTGCAGAAGTTGTACTATCAAGTATCACAATGATATGAAACGCAAAAAATATGTATGCATATGCTGGAACGGCATGGGAATGCACATTGCAACTTAGGAATATCTAACCGTATTAGTTGAATAATATGATCCATTGGCTTCAAATATCAGTATATCAGTTACACTTACCACAGAGAATATTCTACACTGGATCTAATCTTTGATCATCTTTGCATTTTCCACCCATTAGCTATGTATTATTTTTCGGTTAAAATTTGAGCATTCGCATCTTTGCAAAGTTTTGGAGTAAGAGGCAAATCAGCTCAATAACCCCACATCAAACATAAGAGTGTGTCAAAAGTTGCATAATATTTTTTTACACTGCACTAGCGAAAAACTCATTTAGAGAATGGCGAATCAGAAAAGAGGAAATGCAAATTTGGCTCATTTTGGTTCTAGTCCTAAGTTTTGCTTCATGATGGTTTTATCCAGTTTTTCCTAAAGTTGCGTAGGTATGTGTTTCGGACAGGTTTAACAGCTTATGGCACTGCGTAGAACATTATAGTGATGAATGATACAAGGAATTATTGTTTGTGCTATCTTGGTTTGAATATTTGATATTTTACACATGAATCATATCAAAACAATTACTAATTACATCATAGAAAAAGAAGTGCTGCGAAGAATCCCAGTACTTCAATTGGAAAAAAATGTACTTTGCACAAAATTGTGTAATATTTTCTTTGTTCAAATAGCTAAGAAGAAGATTTTACTAAATTTTTGGGTCTTATATCGAAGGCGAAAAGTAATCAACCTTGAGATTGGAAAACTGGTATTTGAGTCAACTTTTGCTTCCATCAGTCGTGTTCATTGCACCCACCAAAGAAATTCGCTCACAACGACATAATAAACGTGAAAATGTGTGGGACAATAAACATGAACCAGGAATCGTTTTAAGTCATTCAACGTGTAACGTGTGATTATGATTCACACAAAAAAAGTTGTATGCATAATATCCTAACCTCGCTTGTGAACTTCGTTACTTGACTTGATTACATTCGTCAAATCAAGTGCACGACTTACTATTGGCTTAGCAGGTGGGCTGGTATGGTAGCTGAAGTGGCTTGAGTCATAACATCAGAATGAGTCGAAAAAATCTGGAGACTGCTGTTTCTTCCACAGTCCACATATTACCACTTACACCACATTCAATTCAAAAACAGTGGTAGTGGCCTTCAACACGCAATACGGTGATGATTAAGCCAATGATCTCTGGGTTTATGCCTACTTATTCACAGAAGCGGTGGTAATATTTTGATAGTCAAGTAATTGATTCTTTAAAATTTGAATTACGAGTAAAGAGTTTTTCCGCAATTCCTTAGACTCTCGATTGTTTATAAGAACTGTATGTACTAGTGTATGTACTATATAGAACGCAAATTTGACTCGTCGTAGACAGTTGAATGTATTGATGAAGTTGTTAGTGTCTTTGAATAACCTTGCTATTCTTGCAGATTTCGGTGTGTAACAATGATTGTAGGTATTACGTATTGATTTTTTAATATGCGCCTCTAATCCGTATTTTCGTTAACCACATCATTGACCAATCTGCCAGTTAGGACAAAATACATAGACCGCAAATTTACTTTAGAGCAGCCTGCAAAATCAAACAATACGAGCATCTGGATGAAATAAAAAATTTACGCAATAGACTGGGAAAAGTGTAAAAGGATAAATTTGGACCATCAAATAATTTAATAAGTTTCAAATTCGAATGTACTCAAGTTCATTCATTATCTAAAATTTATTGAAATTTCACATCTTATTAGCTTCTTTTGTTATCACTATCATGTTGCAAACACGTGAACGTGAAGCATACTTCGCATAATATATTGAAATATATAGTCGAGTGTTTTCTCATATAATCCAGAAAAAATAGTATCAAATAGAATTCAACCAAAACATTATAGGCTAATAGAGATAAACAAGTTAGAAGTAACGAACGAGTTCCGTATTCTATTCTTATCGATGCTCTCGCCTTCGCCTCACATAATATTTCAACTTCTACCACCACTGATTCGACAGATGCCTTTAATACTTTATACGCAAAAAAAAAGAGCTAATTGGATAAATTGTGGAGAGTGGAGAACAGGCTGGTCGGTCGGCGATGTGAGAGTAAGAGAATTAAGTAGCTGAAGCATAAGAGGAGCATGTTTCTGTATGGATGGACGAGCAAGCATGTATTTCCAGTTTCTTGTAATATACGAAAAAGTTGGAGAAATGTGGTGGCTTCACTTTTTCTATTCTCTGGGCGTACGTAGAAAGTTGACGGCTTAATGAGGAAGCGGAAGTATACACTTGTTATACCTTCTTCAACAATAACAACTTCAATGATACCGAACTAGCTGGCAGACAAAAACGTGAGGCTTCACTGCAACTTGAATTTTCCATGCAAGTACTAAGAGAAGAGGAAAAATACATGAAGCGTTATTTATCTGCGTTTTCCCAGGGTATAATAGAGTACATATTATGAAGTGCTTGCATTGTGCTTTCTTCAAGATGAATGGAATAATATGTTACTGCGTGTTTACCAAACCCTTCTACGTAGCTAGCTGCGTAACAGGATACGGTCACATATTCTGAAATACTGAGCTTACTCCACCACATTCTATATTGAACTTTCCCTTCGACAAACTTTCTCTTCTGTAGGTTTGTCTTCTCTTCATTCATTCATGCTCGACACAACATAATAAAAAACATTCCAGAAACAATATGTACTGTTAAGATTGTAAAACAGTAAACTGAAACTTTAAACATGAATCCAAGATGCGTAAAATTATTTTGTGTAAGTATACATGAATGTTTCAGCTCGCTGAATTATCTTAATAGATAGATTCTCACTTATATGTTATGTATGCATATATAAGCGTTAGGCAATTTCATTCTAGATAAATGTCTATATGGTGGAGAGTTCTCAATGTGTTTAAATAAAAGCTTTGTTTTGTTACCACAATGCAGTGCGTTATAATTGTTTTTTCTCTTTGGTTCGAAGCTTATAGGACGGCCAGGAGAATTACAACTGGTAATGGTTACATGTATTTTCAAAAACGGGGACAGTAACTCGATATTTGGTAGATTTTTTATCATTCTTTCTGTATAACTTTTCATTTTGAGCTACTAAAATACGGCGGTAGGTTAGTTATGCACGCAACGCATTGCTGCGTGAACAAGTTTTGCACTTCATTTACCATTTCCAGTCAATATGACGAAACGAAAGAATGGTACATTATTGCAGAATTTAATTTCTTTACCCTACACGTCATTGTGACATTTTATGATTTATCTTATCGTCCCCACCATCAGTAATAACTTTTTTCTTAGTCGCCATCACAGAGACAAAACGGTATGCAAATTTTAAGAAGGTTAAGTCAAAATGAATGTTATTGCAGAATGAGTAAAATGAATAAAAGTATGAAAGCAAAAGCGGCATAGGTACACTTGTAGGAAAATTACGTCTGTTTTTGGACATCATTAGCTTGGCTTCTTACCATCATCATATCATATCGTTCTAGAAGACATTACGACTGCCTTGTTTTAGATAAACTACCATTTATCCCATCATCCTATTATATGGCAAATATACGTCCACTAGCTGAAATGTGACCCGTGCTGTGTATACGATTTTAATTGGAAATGAGACATGTGCAAAACAGTGCAATACTCAAAGCATAATAATATGGTGTTAGCGATGTAAGTAAATCCTTTCCGTCAATGCAAGTCCAGAGCTATGTACTGCTGCATATTGGCTCTGCTGATAAAAGTGCTTGCCCAACGCTATAGTCTACTATGGTTCAATGCAAGTTTTACGACTTTGTTGTCGCTGAACCAAACGAGCTGATGTTTTATTCATAAAAAAGGTTTACCTGATTCCTTTTGCAGCAACACATTCTTCTCTGGTCTCCTCTGTTATCTCATGATTACTGGACAAACTGTCATTGCTCTTTGATGGACACATTTTATGTGCACATTCAAGCTTATCAGTTCATGCATTACCCTATTAAAAGGAATTATCGACTAGTAGAGTAGATCAGGAGTGTATTTTTATGATGAATTGAAACAAGTGGTAAATACGTCACATCGGCTATCGTACATAGAACGTCAGTCATTCAACAAAAGCTTGTAACTGTAAAAAACCAAACGGGACTGTCCAGTTCGTTGTCTTATGGGTTAAATGTGAATGTCTCACTGTCTTGACATATGCATGCAAAAAAATTGTCCACTGACGGACGAGAAACCCATTGATGTATGTCTAAGTTTCAACAGCATGTCATTTTCTTTTCAAACTAAGCTTGGTTTTACGCATGAACTGCAAAATAACCCAACTGAAAAGCTATTAACATCATTCAAACAATATGTAGTAATTCAATGTGAATTTCTGTGTTACCAAATCGATCATGACGATCCAATTATTGGCAAAAGAAATCCATTGCATACAGTTATACAATAGGTTGTGGAAACAAATACGACAAAACCTAAAGGAAACACACTATACGCGGAAATAAACCCAGAAATCATGTCAAACACATTAAATCGTTTCTATGTAGCTTTCCATTCGTATTATTTAACTTTTGGTATCATAATGATATTCCCCTGAAATATCCATGTGTATGAAATTACCACGAAAAGGATGTAATGCATTTAACAACACAAAATGAATGCATGCATATTGCATACATACATAACTGAAACGCAAAGTCATATAATCTCATGGAATACAATATATAGCGTCAGTTTGTATTGTAGATTTTGATTTAAGGAATTGTATTGAATCGGTCATGATCATGATATGGCGTGGCATGAATTTGTGCCTTCTCTCCAATATTTTAGTACGTTTGAGTTTATTTCAAAATATTCCTGTGACACGGTATTACGCAAGCATCTTCTAAAATTGAAAATAGAACGCTGATGTTTGAAAAATATATAAAAATTCAAATGAGAGAGATTACAAAAACCAAAACGCAAAGAGCTTTATTAATAATTACCAATTAAAACGCAGTCAAGCCAGGTACATTTAAGTAGCACTAATACAAACTGTTGACGTATGGATGAAAACATGGAGGATTAACACATTTGTCACGAAGCATGTCATTAACCTTATCAAATTAGTGATGCCGACTAATAACATGATTCTTTATTTGCTTCTCTGTACGCTTACTGTTGGTATAAATACACATTGACAATAATTATGTGTCAGCCTTTGTTTGTGTGCTCTAGCAATGTCTCTCTACCACTTTTACTTTTTCAAGCTCCAAAAGAGGTCTGATTTTTTCTGATGTCATATAAAAAAATGCCATGCCTAAAAATTTAAACGTCAATATTGTAGTAAATTTGTATTTCGTGTAAGGAATGACCTCAAAAGCATGATTCGAGGTAAATGCGTAGTTTGGTACATGAAACATCCCATTCATGATGATGTCTGTTTAAAATGACTCATTCAATAAGGGAAAAAATTTCTTCCATTCTTTTCATCGGAAGCAGTAAAGTTGTGTGCCAGTGTCGTTCGGTGAAATTTTCGTATATACTTTCTCTAGATACTTTGGGCGTGCTTACTGCTCACATTTGTTCTTTCAGTTTCAGTTAGCAACGAAGGAAAGGTACAATTGGTTGGTGTGCTTAGCTCTCATCCGAACCCATTTCCGCAAAGATATCTATCGATTCCTTAAAGGTAGGCGCGTATGTATAAAATACACCTACACTACTCATATACGTGTTCGCACCCTCGTCTTTACCACACAAACAATCCAAATTCCACACTCCCTTCATTTCTCTTTTCTATGAATCACCTACTGGTATTGGGGAAAATCCATGAATTTTTCTGGCAAATGTTATGGAAGAACGTCCTCCTGTGATCATAACTACATGTACAAGAAGCATGGAAAGAATGACTTATCCTTTACACGTGAAATCTGTCATTATTTTTATCTTTATAAACGAACTTTTAAAATATTTTAATGGCTAATTAAAAGATGACATTACTAATGCTCATAATATTAGTTTCAATCTACACAGAAAGAAACCATTAAAAGATTATCCTTGTCTCGCTTTCTGTCCTCAGTAATATGATTCGCTTTAAAAAATCCAAGACCTCTGTATTTTGTCATCAAAGTGACTATCTATGAAAACTGTAATATTACTCAAACAAGTAAATCTTCAAAACACTGGAAAATGAATGCATGTGTGAATATAGTACGAACAATAAATTACAAGAGTTAAAGACAGCAAAAATTCATACACTAAAGGAAATATAGAGCTAATCACGCATTTTATTTTATATTGTTTAATATCATACATGCAGAGAACGAATCACCCAACTCCTTTGTAGAATCAAGAAAATTTCTCGTCAAGACGCTTTAAATGCATAATATTTGACAATTTGTCCAAATATATCATATTGTAGACTGTCTAGAGTGACATTCATTTTTGCTAGAATAATTTCAATTTGTGTCGTCTGTCTTTCATTAAGGAAATTGATACATTATTTCATATAACAAGCCACATCCAATTCTATAAATTTGTAACAAAATCTCATTGGCCATATTTTGAAAGTACATTCTAAAATGCATACAACCAATACAAATACGTAATATTATGGTCACAATTCATAATTTCTGGACATAATATTATCTCTTATTCTAATCACTTTCTGATAGGATCGCATGGAAGACGAAACAAAAGAAAATGTAAAATGACTCTAGTCCGTGCACGATACTATTTATCTAATAGTGGTGACGGAGTTGCAACCAAAGGGTAAATAAATAAATGCTTATGAATCCATGAATAAAACATGCAAGCGAATAGAATATTATGTACATTTTGGAGCATGCTTCTCATCCAACGTTGGTATATCAGTAATTACAATAGTAATAATACGTCCACAGAAAACTTTTTGACTAACAACCATGCGAGAAACGTAAGCAAAAAAAGACATTATGACTTTTTTTAAAGACCGTGTGTGGTACGATTTGTGATATTTATTTCATATAGGCCAAAAAAAAATTGCTTTTAGGTATATAAAAATATTGGAGTAGTACTGGCTGGTTGGCTGATGATGGTGGCCAAAGCTCTTTTCTTTACTGGCAAAGCTATCGGCGCTCAAAGTTTTGATGTAACCAGGAGAATTTCTATTCTCTTTCTTCAACCAAGCACCACAAAGAGTAAGAGTACGGGTGCATGTTTGAGCGTTTCAGCAGTGTATTTTTTACGTATGAAAACACTGTGCATGGTAGAAAAAGTAAACCGAATTGTGTTACTACTCCATCCCTACTGAGAATGACGATGATGATGTTTCTGTTTGCTGCTGTTGCTACATGGTTTTCTTGTGTCAGTTGTGTCTATGAATGAATGCGTGTTTCATGCAAAATATAAGCTAAAGGCAAGGGTGAGGTTCATACAAAACAGAACGGAACAGATCGTCGTTAGCTGATGATGGAATCTAGTAGTGCTGCCGTTGCACGTATTACAATATTATATGAAACACCAATTTTTATAAGGCTAGAAATGCATGCTAAAGACTGCATGTTGTCTTATGTGTCAGATAACCGACTTGCATACAACAGTGACTATAACTTATAGTTTGTTTGTGAGTACTGACTTTTTTATTCTCGGTTTACGAGAATACTTCACTACGACAAGACATAGTGCTGGTAGTGCTGCTGCTGCTGCTTTGGATGGCATGGCAAGACTCATCTAACAAACTAAAGAATCATGCAAAAGGAGGAGGAAGCCTAAAAAACGATGATGATGATCATGGTTCACAGCATATTTGTGAAACACATTTGGAGTTGGTCTATTTGGAGGAACATGGATCTCCTCTGTGTGCTCTCTGAGTTTGAGAGCCCGACCATATTATATTCAATCCGTAAATACGTATTTTACGTGTGTGGGGGTAGCCAAAACGAAGTTCGTGTGTGCTTCAATACCATATCCCAGAGAGTAGCAATTGCATTGCAGCTAGTTCATTTCTGTTTTTGGGATTTGATACGTGTAGGAATCATACCTATTATAAGTTACATTTACTAGACGGAATTTCTGCTGATGAGCCCTCTCTCATTTCCTATATATTATTGTGTGTGTGTGCGCAATATACCGTGGTTTTGTGACCATATCTAATATGAAAAAAAGTATTATGTGATTCTACGCTTACATATTAATTCACATTGGGGCTCAACTCGACTCATATACAAAACAGTGTACATCATCAACCACATCAGTTGAGTTTGAGTTAAGTCAGTCAGCAGCTTTCAGCTTTAGGCTCATATTCAAGACTTTTTTGGCTCGGTTATTGTTTTTCTCTATCAGACAGACAAATATTTTGCTCCGTGACGGACGGTCGACCCTTTTTCGTTAGCTCCTCTTCTCTGCCTCTACTATTAAAACATCTCTATATAGGTGCACGATTATTATTGTTGCTATTTTTTACAGAGACACAATGTACATTATCTACTGAATAGTACCTCTCTCCACATCATTTTTCGCCCTTCCTAAAAATCACAAGTATCAAATTGAAATTTGTGGACGAAAACATGTGGAATACAATAAATTTTGCACGTACAAGGAGTGATGGATAACGCAAAGTAATATTTCATTTTGTGTATCCTCTATGTTTTAACTTGTGCATCACTACATCGCACGTTGAAAACACAGTGTTGCTGATAAATGAAAATACACAAAAAGTTAATTTTTAGAATAAATACGCCAGTTTATGACAATTTGATAGTTGAAATACCCAAATATTGCAAGTACATGAAGAACGGGTTAATACACAATTTTCCATTGATTCGTGCTCGCGAAAATGAAACTTAAAACATCCAATTAAGTGCTTCCCAGTGCATGGTGAGATAAAAACAAGAGCGTGCCCATTTCCGTCAAAAATCCGTTAAAGATACGTGATGGACATCACTACAACAAACGGGATGGGCAGTGCATTCTGTCATTATTTCCAAACTGCTTTTTGCAGTACATAAACCTAGTCATCGATGTACGTACACATGAAATTACATTGTCCTTATTGCAATTTCAGTGGAATTAAGTTCATTAAGGTGATTATAATGTAGAGTGAGAAGTGCATTTTTGCAATACATGCGTAGAAATCCATTACATAGTCTGGAAAAGAAAGCAGTAAAAGGTAATAATAATAAAATATCTTAATTTAATGATTCAAAAATAAAATTCAATGTTGTCTCGTCCTTGGTGTGTGTATAGTTCTTCCAATGAACTGCAAAACAGCCAAAGTATTTATTAGTTAAATATGGCTCTAAACAATTAAAATGTGCTAAAAGTCAGTTATTGAATGATTTCATTTCATTACAAGGGTGTTAAAAGTTCTTAATTAAACACACATTACTTAAATGAAGAGGAAGTTTGTTAATTCAGAAAAGTTTACTGGGGCTCGATCTTAATGGTTTTGTCGGGGCAGAACATCAGTGGCAAGCAAGATGGGAAACGAAAAAAACGACAAAATAATTTTACCCACGGTATAACATAATGTGTGAAAAGCGGCTATTATTATGACTATTACCAGGATCATTAAAGTAAACAAATAACAGTAGTTATTGAGTATGAAATAGCAGTTCCGCTCACTGGCGCTTACGGTTTGTGAATAACAATTAGTGTTTAGCTCTAGTAATAAGTAAGTTAATACACAAAATGACAATGCTTATTTCAAATCACTGACTACCATTATTTTAGTGGCAAGTTAATGGTGACTAACTTTTAGTCTTTTTATATTCACCAAATGCACACGTAATGGTAACAGATAAACAATCTCAACGAAAACTGAAAAACCAATGTAGTGTTTATAATTATAGTTACCAGCCATTGATGAAGCATTCCTTGATTCCCCATTTTTAGATGTTTCGGTTTTCGAAGAATATTCAGTTATGTAAGATAATAAACAAAAATAATAGGTTATGTATAAGGCGTATGAGAAAGAAATCAGAGAGCTCTATCTAATATAGCTTGTAAATGTACGCTCTTCGAGGCTTCATTAATTAATTTGAAATGCATCATAAAGTATTTGTATCTTGTTTTTATTTGCGAAAAATTAGAATTAAAATTAGTCAACCATTTAAGTGCAAACAGAGTTCCTAAAAATATCTTTTCACTTCACGTCTGTAATAATTATGAAGATGCTTTGCTGACTGATGCAAAACCTGTGCCTGTGTGCTAACCTACCATCATTTTACAATATAATTTGTAGATGGTTTTGCAGATAGGGATTCCCTTGAGGTGACCACTGGTCTTGTTCACGGCGAACAAAGAAAAGGCAAACGTTGTTATGTTCCATTTTTGTCCGTCTACTAGCAAAGGATATTACAAATAGTTGTTATTGTTATCATTTCTCGTGTGAATACATGAGAGTCCCAAGGTTTAGTTAGCACCGCTCACTCAGACACCCTGTTAATGTTGATGGAGCTAATGTTTCTAATAGCATGATTTTTTACTTGCTTTGTTCTAAAGACGTAGTACTATTGATTAGCTAAGTAAAGTAACTTATTCGTTTAGTTAGGCTACTTGTCTCAATTTATCTACATGCACAACCCATACTCATATTAGTCATATTGTAATTGTATTATGTTATTTACTGTGCATGTTTTCGACCGGGTAGACCGGTCAGGATCACCGGATTTCTGTGACAAAGAAAGCATATTAGTCACAGCGATAATGTATATTATCGTATAATGTCACGTTAGTCACATTCATCATATTATAAGGTTGTAATCGTTGGGTTTACTTTATTACACGTTGTGTTGAAAGCGATATGACAAGATTCGTGTGTTGTTTGATTTCGGCATTTGCATGATTGATACTTTTATGATCATTTTATATCATTTTTTTGAGTCACCGGCTCTTTATCAAGTTCGTATTGCGTATGCTTGTTAATAATTACTCATATTATTAATATCTATTTCTGTTATTGTAATCAATGCATACCAAGTTTAAAATGATGGAAAATGTGAGTTAAAATCCATCAACAAACAACAAGTTACATAACAATAACAATTGATGGCGATACATGAACAATGGAGAATATTATTAGCACTAGCAGTAATAGTTCTATGCAATAGCTCTTGTACTGTATGTTTCCAATAAAATAATGCACAAGTTTTATGCATTGGAGGAGGTCCCGAGGTACACATATTTTTGTGTTTTCCTTGTATCCAAAAGTCGGTGAACTTTGGAAAACAATCTCATGATTTGAGAGGACTAAAAGTAGAATAAGTATCAGCGTATGGTCTTGCAACGACACCATTGACTATACTAATAAAATAATGCTTTACTTTCTCAATATTTTCTGGCAATTTCTATCGTATGTTTCAATAATTCTGGTCGAAGTCGTGTTATGTGTAGGTATTCCTATTTTACTGTGCATAATACGCATTCTACTAAACGCCATAACACTGCATAATTGCATTTTTGAAGCAAAAGAATTTGGCTGATGATGGTAAATCTTTCTTTTTTAGCACAGCACTGCATTTCTCTCCCTCCACGTCGGTGCAGCACCGTTAGAATAATCTTTCATGTATACTTATTTCGAGTACGTATAATTGTGGGAGAGAGAGATGATTAGGTATGTTTAGTGAAATTAGCGAACTTCGCTCTGAGCATGTGCATTAATGCATTAAAAAAGCATGATTTGTTGACGACTATAGCTTTCCCCGAGTTCCGTGTAATCACGTCATTATCATATCAATGCACCTTTATTCAAAATTTTGTGAGTGTGTTTAAAATCTGAATAATATTTGCTTGACACATTGCTTGAACGCCCGAGTAGCATAATACAGTAAGCAAACCATAAAATAAGGTAATATTTATGATGCAGTCTGATTATTTTTAGTTTGTCAACTACGTATATATGGCAGTATAACGCAGCAGACTTTATCATTTTGATAAATTTTATAATTTGCAACGCGACTAAATGTTATGCTCTGTTCAGCGAAAAAAATGCATGCAATTGACGGGGGTGGTGGTGTCGTGCTTGTGTGTAAATTAATTTGTAGGCAAATGTAAAGTTATGTTAGATCATTTCTGCAGCATTTTTTGTACAGCACTTGTGCATTATTCGTACTTTTACATGCATCTTTGGTACGTAGACGAGCGGATGCAATATTGTATACGTTTTACTAAAACATTACTTAGATTTAATTTTTCTGCAGAAGAAACTGCAAGATGCAAGTGCCTATCTCTCTCTGCATTCAATTCAATGAAACATGAATCAGGTGAAGTTAGTTGGAAGTAAAACTGGTTGGCATGTTCCCTAGTATGTTTATACGGGACAATTTAACAGTGTGGAGTTATCCAACCATAAGGTTTCGTGATTGTGATATGCCATGCCTGATTCAAGCAAAATGCAAAGAGTTTTATGCTGTTCAAGTTGATACTTTTGACTGATTTTTTGGCTTGTCAGTTAAAAAAGGAAGAATTAAATTAAAGAAACTTTGAAAAGACATGAATATGGAATACTTGGATTTTTGCCTTGCTGTAATCTCGACTTTACAGTGTTGTTTATGGTTTTTAAGTAGATAGAGGAACAAGACAACCGCTGCTGCACAATAATGACCATATATATCAAGCACAACTAATAAGTTGGATAACTCAAGTGAAAGATGCATGTCATGCATGCAGATTCGTTTGAGTTACGAATTTGCATTTTTAATAGGTTTGAAAGCAAATTAAAATTCGCATATTTCCTTTTCGCCAATACCAAAAATTGTTCCTACATCTTGACAAAAGCTCTTGTATGTAATGTGCTGCAAATTTATCGAGAATTTAAGATTTATGTACGTTTGTAGAAGAAAAAGGTGTTTGAAGCATTCTTTCTTGGTGTGATATCTGATACAAAGAAATATTCTGCAACGTAAGAAGAAGCTTTTCGTCATGTAACGGGTCATGAATTAGGTCGATTTGAAGTAAATAAGTTTAAAAAGAGCTCAAGCTTAAAAAATATTTACAAATATTTCATTCAACGATAAACCGAACGTCTCGTCTCACCATCACTATCCATTGTGTATAGAGCCTAGTTGTTTGCGCCTTGGTGGCAGTAGGAGCCATCAGAGTGATCAGAGGCATTTTGAGTATGAGTTAGTAATAATAGACCAAACAGCAAATACTCAAAACATGCATAATACAGAACAGTTTAGATTAAGATGCTTCTTCTGAATATTTTGTTCAAATACATACTTGAACCTAAATGTACCTCACGACGAACCCACCCCAGAAGATCATTCATTATCATGGAGCATGAATTTTTAAATTCTTTTTATGTCGACCATCCTTATTTACTGCGACTGAATTGCTCACTGTAAGATTGTATTTAATTGAATTGTAAATAATCTTGTTTAAAACACACGAGCTGCATAGTGCAAAAGCCTGACTGACATGTAAACTAAGGAGATGCAAACGTCAATGCCTATTACTAACGTAAATCAATCTTGATCTCTCTCAACATAACAGTTTCATCGGTTTTAGGATAGCTATGTTTTTGACTATCTATAGATTCGAAATCGTGTAGCATGATATGCATTTCCACATTGTATTTATGTGAAAGGACAGAATAAGATCGGCAAACCAGAAAAATCTCACTAGGTAGATCTCACGTAAATTCAACCAAATCTCGATCTGTATGTAGGCATAGAATGCGATGTTGAAGATGTTTTTAAAACATGTCAAACGGAAGTCCTAATCCCAAATGCCCAGAAAGCCTTGTATTTTACGTCGTATTGAGGACATGCTATTACACTAGGATTTCGAGAGCTGAAAATGTTGATCATTATGTATGTCTTCACAAATCTGTATCAATGATCAATAAAACTGCAAGTCTGCTTAAAACTGTCAAGTGCAGGGTACGATATGAATGAAAGGCAAAAGCAAGTCTCATTCTATGAGCCGACGATAGTAAACTTGAACATTATACTTCTTGAAATAATGTTGGCTTGCGTAATTTATGATTTTAAAAAGGGAAGTAATTGAAGTTTAAGCATTACAAGCATCCTACAGCATTAAGAATCCTATGATTAAATCAAACAAAGCATTCGGATTTCACTTAATGCAAGAGAAAGTGTGAAGACAATGGAATGGTTTTTCAGTATCTTATTAATTTTGTGGTTGACTCATGACTGTATTACTGAACTAAAATAGGTGCACAGGTACACAAAAAATTGCATTCCGGCAAAACATTTCGATATTTTTTGAACGAACTATATCAATTGCAACGCATTACATAATTATACTTTTATAGTGTACTCTGACAATTTGCATAATCGTCTTTGACCTTCGATGTGCCGTTGTACTCATGATGATAAATATAATGTGCTTAATTACTAGCAATTGTGTTGATATCAAATATATTTTATGTTTTTTCAGATCTAAAGTAAAACTAGCATATAGCAATAGCATCTCTCGACTTCCCGAGCTTCCTCGCCCAACTGGACTCTTCGACAGGAAAGCGGAACGCTGTGCTGTATGATGTGTGCATGGCCGGGAGAAAATAGATCTTTTTGAGCGGACCAAAAGAAGAGAGCCCGACCCCACAGCAACACTAAAATAGTGTCATGCATTGACTTCCAATTTATACTTCCGGAAACATGCTATCGAAATCATCTGCTAACCAAATGAAAACTGGGTTCGTTCAGTGTTCAAACGGTTGAAACACTTTAATGTAACCTTGAGAAGCAGCTAGATGTCGATTGTCGATGCTGTAGTCAGTATAAAAGCGACAAGCACATTTTGTTCCGCAGTTGGCAGTTGTGGATAAATGAACTTTTTAACATTTTATGGGTGGGATCAGCTGAAGACTGAAGCCAACGTCGAATTCGATAATTGGAAGTAGTGGAGAACTCTGGCGACCTCAATTTGCAAGTTTTGTGAAAAAAGTTAGTTTACAGTTCACACGTTTGAGACTTTTATGCGTTTAACTTTGGAGTACTTGTAAACAAACTCTACCACAAGGAAAACTTGGAAAGGAACTAGTTGATTGAGTGACATTAGCAAGGTTTCATTAAGAACAGTTCGGAAAGTAGTTCGGTGTAGGAACCCGAGTGAAAGCAACTTATTGGAAATCAAAGAACGAGATTTTATCTACATATTTTTATTTATCATCGCAAAAATGTCTGAAAAACTAAGTCGAACATCTGCGGTTCATTCATCCACGAATAATGTGAAGCCGGTGCCTATGAAACTGTTCTCCTCATGGGAGGTAGACAGAACGCCGCCGAATTGTATTCCAAGGTGAGTGATTAACTTGTTTAATTACAAAATAATTTGGTATTTACATCAGGACTCAGGAGTATTTTAACGTAGCATTTCATCTATCATAATTCATTTGTTATGAGATGTGTTTGGTTGGGAAGAGTATAATTTATCAATTTACTTTACTTTTCCCATTCAATTTCAGTGTTTGCATAAGACTGCCTTAATTTTTCATAATCCCTGTCCTGTGTTCTAGGCTGTAGGTGTATGTGTAGGTTAAAACAACTTTGTAGTGAAGCTGGAAACAATGTGGTTTCCTAATATAATAGAAGTAGGCAAGGGTCATTTATGTCGCATTCACAGGGGAAGAACAATGTAATGTTTACATAAGCAAATAATAACTCTCATAATTATACGACTATCTTTGCCAATAAGTTGTAAATCAAAAAGTGACGATAGGTCGATGATGCAGTTTTGACGTGAGTTGATTTATAACTTTTCAATTCAATGTAATAACTCTGTCAAGTGTAATGGGTTTCCTCGATTTACAAACATGAATGAATGAATATGTAAGGTATCGATAAATTGGGCATTAATATCGACAAACAAGCTTAATTGGCATTGTTAGTGATCATTTACTATCTGCTATTGTGATGCTAAAGCACATATTTATCTTCTATTTTTGGACGCGTGAAGATGAAATCACTGAACTGAGACTGACTGCAGTATTTTATCGTAAAGATGCTTATGATAATCTTAACATAATATAATAACAGGAAATAAAAAAATTACCCTTTATCGTACTTAGGTACATGTTCTATTGTTGGTACTGCGTACGAAGGCTGAAAGTATTTTCTGCAGTATTGTTAGAGATAAGAGGACAAGGTTTAGTTTTCAGTGAGGCAACGCAAAATGCCACTCATTTAGCAATGTGTGTTTTAAAACTGATTGTTTCATTAAATTCCCATTAACAATGCAGATGTAAAAAGGTTTTCACGAGAAGTCATTCGTTAAATTTGTTTTGCTCTTCATGCATTTTACCTTTTTTATGCTAAATAGTTTCATTGCATGTGAGACCTATCGCATATCTCAAATTTTTGATTTTATGATTTTGTACTATTGCAAACGCAAACAAAATTGACAAAACATGCACCAAAGTCAAAAAGCTCAAGTTTATATGCTGGTAATGACGACAATTTGGTGATACCAGACCAGATAATATTTTGTTTTTCGTTGATCCTGGAAGCATGAAGGATTCTTTAACCCTTCAAGAAGGAGTAAAGTAGGGTAGGACAGTGTATACTAGGGCTGGACGTTGGACAATAATGGCATTTTTGGGAAACACGCATTGTAATAATGTGGCTGAATGGACTTGACTTATTTATTGAAATTGATTAGGTTATGTATCTATAAATAAACCGATACACGCGATACGCAAACAAATTTTTTTTGCCATACTCTATTTTTGCTCAGCATTAGTTATACATGAGACATAATGACCTCCTGCAATGGTTAGGGGACATTCTAATGATAAGTCAGAAATATGTTTTCTTTACTTACTGCATCACCAATATCACCATGTCTGTGTAATCGTTTGAAATGACTGGGTATTGTTTCTTAAACTTCTCATAGCGCTCACACACAAACCGTTTTTTATTGATTGATTTCGTTATAGTAGCTCACTAATCGGATCGGTGCAAAAACAGGGTACCGAAATTTGTGTTGAGTAGCTCTATATAATCGCCTGTATGCATCAATGTCAAATATCATTAAACTTTTGGAGTGCAGATCTGAGAGTGTGGTGAAAGTTGTTGGGTCACACTTAAAACACTTCCGTGTTTGCTTAGAAATAAGTGAGTCAAGTATAGCCGGTAGCTCTTTTATCTTTGGATTCTTATTTTTTCGGGATTTCGTTGAATATAGATATACAGACAATTTGATTCCAATTTTTCAATGAATAAATATTGATTAAGGTATTTTCATGAGTATAGGTATTCGTCGAAGAGACATGATGGGGCATTGTGAAACTAATGCAGTTTTTTCTTATTTGCCTTGCGCTAAAATTATGGAATAAACACGACTATGAAGTATGTTCTTCTCTATCATTTCAAAAAATATAAGTTAGTCTGGTAATTTGAAGAAACACAACAAGTTGTTGTTTGGGATGTAAGTTTAGGAATTCGTTAGCAATTTAGACCATTATTTTAAAACATAACTCCACGTCATGGTTAATACATTTGAAGGCATCTTTTACCAACTTGTGATTCATCAAAACCTTTCAATTCATTTCATTCTTTACAGGTTGTGCTCCTTGACGTTAATTCGATTGGTGGTGATGCGCCCTTTACCTACTTCCGAAGTGAGCTCTGTTATTGTGGCTGTCAAAATGGCAGGTTCCCGTAGAACTTTGAGATCTAATGAGATTCCACTGACCGATAACGGACTGATAAGTACAGACCTGGAACTCCATTTTTCATTACAGGTGAGCTTCGAGCATTTTAAAATGTAAATTGGTTGGTGAGAGCACAGGAAAAAGTAAAACATTGCTTTGCGTAATAGCAAAACAGAAAATTGTATGTAATTATGTATGGATGACTGTTTATTTCGTTGTAGTATCCTCACTTCCTGAAAAGAGATGAAAATCGATTGCTAATAATGCTTCAGAGAAGAAAAAAGTACAAAAATCGAACAATTCTAGGGTACAAAACTTTGGCTGAAGGAACAATAGATATGGCAATGGTAAGTTATTATAAAGTTTTAAAAGTACGTATTAGTGCAACTCATACTCCTCTTGTCAACCATCTTGGATTTTTTTAGTCACACATTCAAATTAATATCGTTCACAGGTACTTCAGCGAAGTTACTTAGACTTGGAATTGAATCTTTTTACCCCAGACGGGGGCAACAAGGAGAATAATGGACCACTGGCAAAGGTGACAATCATGGGTATAGCTTCTCAACCGGTAGATGATATTGAAGATCGAAAAGGAAAGCATGGTCCTGGTAAGGAACCTTAAAATCTTTTTATAATTAAACCTCTCGTATCAAACCCTTTTGCTTTTGCTTGAGTTCTTTGTAAGTTTCTTCCCTATACCATCGACTCTTTTTCACTTTACTAACTTGTAACTATTTAATTTTATTTGGGATAGGATATGTGTTTAGATTCGTTCTTATTCCATTTTCCAACCTTGTGTCATGCCTTCTAAAAATGGACTTTTCTTGTCTCACAAAATAAAGTTAAATTGTCGGATGCGCAATGAGTTTTTCCTTTTTCTTATCTCTCTCTCTATATTATATATATCTTTTTTATTTTACTTTTGTTATTGGGCTACAGCTCTGTCCATGTCCTCATAATTTTCTGTATATGTGTATGTACATGTCGTTTCGCCTCTCCAGCTAACAAAAACCATGCTAATATATAGCGGAAATGTTTCCCTTTTTGTCCTCTCTCTTTTTCGCTGCACACCTTTCTTTCTGTGTCTATCTTTCGTAAAGCTTCTGGGTTGCGGAGACAATTATCTTCACCACTGAATGCTCCGGGTGAAAATACAGGCAAACCAAGGAATCCCGCGCACGACTTTTCCGATGATGAGGATGACTTTTCATCACATTCCAGTGATTCTCCTCCGGATGAAGTGATATTGCGGAAAAACTCAAAACTACCACACAATCGGGTAAATAAGTAATCATAATTCATGGTTTTGTGTTTCATCTTACAGGAAAATCACTCACTTCCATAATCTTTGAAATTTTTCCAGAATCTGAAGCAAAAGATTGTCAATCTGTTGAAAAAGTTTAAAGCAACAGAGGAGGGGCACAGAGGAAGTGAAACCAAACCGGGAGGCGCTATCGATAATATCGATAACATTGATGAACTATTTGATGAACTTGAAGGTTTATCTGATTCAGAACCAGACGCGGATACTTTGTCCGTTGGGTCTTTCCCAAAGCCTGTGTTACCACCATTTTTTGCATCTTCCCGTTCTTTGGCTCAATACAGTGAGTGAATAATATTCATGCATGAGCCACCATTTGTTTTCCCTGTTAAACTAAACATTGTGAATTGGTTTCAAAAGCATAAAACTAAAACTTAAAAATATTCTAGATTCAATTCCTGAGAAATCTAATCTAACTTCGGACGAGCGGCCAGACTCGGATTCATTCACGGAACCGGATCAGTATTCCGGTGAATCACATGAAATCTCAGTACGGTCTCCGGGAACTTCACCTTGCATTGGAGTATTTTCCTCTACACCGGTGGCAACTACCAAACCAAAAGTAGTCTCAATAGGGGACCAAATCACCAAAGCATTCCCTCCCGACGAAAAATTTCCAGATCTCATTGTGCTTGTATCCGTAGAGCATCAGGGTGCAAGCATATTTTCTGCACTAGATAAGTCGGGAATCAGAGTACTTGGAATTGATACTGATGCCGATCTGAAAGCGGTTTTCCCACATATAGTTGGAAAAGTGCAAAAGTTTTGTAACAACAATGCAAAAGCTCCACCTCAAATGACAGTTGCTGTCGCTGGAACGGATGCATTCTTGAACGGGGCCACTAAACACTATATAACTCAGTTATCAAGTCGCCCCCATGATTATCAAAACTACTTTTCATTCCTATATGCACCATTTACAAGTAAGATACTTTTATTATTGCATTTATTAACCTGCAGACACCAAGTTAAAATTCAGCTACTAATTATTGTATTTAATTATTTCTCTTGAATTGTAAAGCCGGTGGATCTATTTGGCGGATGCTCTGTCAGCATGACTCACTTTACGCACAAACTTTCACCGATCAGCTAGAAAGGGAGCCAGCAGAAGAAATGGCATTAAGAATAATTTCATATGCCAATGTCGCCAAAGAAAGGAGACAAATCGTGAATCTTCCAATCGCTGAAGCGATGATTACTTTTAAAGAAAATGAAGAATCCTCGCAGGTATTTGTTCCATTTATCAGTGAGGTCAGACTTAACGTTGGATACTCTTCAGCATCTATTGAGCAACAACAAGATCCTGGAGATTTGTCGTCGTCGCCTCCTTCACCTCCACACTCTCCACGGGAAGAACCGCTAGAACTTCAAGTCGATTTTTGGAAGGGTACCATTAAATCTTCTGTGAAAGCTTCCTTTCGATCTCTGACAATTCAAAGAACCCCAGATAACGCACTGGCCCTTACGTACACTTTGAAAGAACAGAAGAAGCAGAAAAGTAAGTTTGCTTCTGTAATTTTTGTAATTAGACTCTTTTGTGTTTTCAGAGTTACAATGTTATGAAAATACTCTTTTTTTTGCAGTAATGAGGCTGGGGAAGAAAAAAGAGAGGGACTCTGATATAAAGAATCAATGCACAGATGGAATCTCAAGACTAGTTTGCTTGGCAAAGTCTCAAACTCCAATCAAACGTGAGTTAATCAACTACGCTGACCAATTCTCAGTACACTTGCAAGCATTTTACTAATCAAGTATTTTATTTTGAATAGTGTACGTCGACGGTGTGGAATGGCCAGGTGTCAAGTTTTTCCAAGTGTCTGCGCAGTGGCAGAGTCAGGTGAAAACGTTGCCACTTCTTCTGACAGACTCGTCAAAAGCGGAGATAAGCAAAAATTAGCTAATCATTAAGTTGACAATAAATGCCAAAAAATGAATGATCGCAGCCGGGAGATTGTGCTTGTTATACTACTACGCACCACGGCTATGTGTCTTCCTTTCATTACTCTAGTCCACTCAACAAAAAGTATTGTTAAGAAAAATCGCAGGGAATTGCGCTGCACTGTGGTATCAAAAATATTGTAATAATAACATTAATACTGTATTCTGCTAATCATTTCTACGTGTATTACATCTACCACTTCTGGCTGAGATTTAGGAACAAGTTTTTAGCTCTGCAATTCAATGCATAATCTTAGATGACTGATTATAAAACTATTATTCTAGAAGGTGTAGCACGTTTTACTTTTCCATAATGATATGTATGCAAGCTTGTGTGCGCGTCTGTATTTTGTTACATTTACGTCTCAAGTGTACACAGCGTTTTCAGAGTTTTATGTTTCAATGCATGTTTTAAAAAATCCGTAGCTGCTGCGGTGTAAAATGCTCACTCTTTTGCCACACATTTAAATTAATCAGTAAATGTTTTAGTGTCTACCAATCAACTTCATCACAGAACAGATTTGTTTATAGAAATTTATTTATTCATTTTAATTTTTCCAGATGGTAGTTTGATATATATGACTTTTCGTAGTTGTTGTAATATGATATAATACTGATGCAAATTATAATAAATAATAATTCCTAATGATGATACATATTGGTTGCTCTAATAAATTATTTGAACTAATACTTTGTCGTTTTTCTCAATGAAACATAAATTCAAAATAATATCAGATAAATTATGAAAAAATGACTCATCGATTGAAATCAATCGCAACTACGAACAGATAAATGATTATATTGATAGTTACATACAACTCCTGACTTGAAGAAAGTTGCCCATGGCCTTTGCTTGGTGAATTTACCTTGCCACCTCTGTCCGCACCAACATCGTGCACCGTACGTAGGTTATTCGTAAATTCTAAATAGAAAATAAATGCCGTCAAGTTAATTGGACGATCGACCCTACTACGTTCCTCCCTAAATTATATTCAATTAGATCGATAGCTGTCTTTGAATTTGAAAATACATATCTACTACGTGAGGCTGTCGTAACATAATAAATTATATAGAGATTCATAGAGTATTAAATCGTGCATAAACATTTTACGTGTAAAAACAACCAATATATTATACAAAGACTAATTGGATATTTAAACTAATGGAACTGAAAACAATAATAATAATAATTCTATTTGGAACATCTAAGAGTTACAAAACTATTTTAACTAATAATAATGTCTACACAGAGTACTTGATTATATACGTATAATAAATTTAATCACTAGTTTTGCTTCGTTTGGTTAATATATCACAATTATTGAATGGAGAAACATTTGTACTGGAGCCGACACCAGAATCCAGTTTTGCAGGGTTTGATGACTTGTTAGGATCGTCATCAAGAAAATTTGCTTCGCCTCTAGATAAATCTAACCTCAGTCTGTCTCTAGTGTGACGTAGTTCGCCCAATGTTGAGGGAGAAAACACAAAAGGCTCGTTTGAACCACGAACTTGGAAATTGTCTTCGTCTGTAAGAAAATGTTAACAAATGAGTCATGATAGAAGTCCAACTTAATTCAGCCAACATGTATGCTATATGCTATGAAAATATTATATGGTTGCATACTGAATCCTGATATGCGATAAACATCCATAGGATCTTCCGGCTTTGGCATTACATCTTCATCCCAGTCTTCATGATTCCACTCTGCGTTTTCCAACTCTTCCTGTGTTAACTCCCAATCTATACAATCACGTTTAAATATAAGGTGAATTCACAGCTAGTCAATTCAAAGTTGCATTGGTTAATAATTATAGTTTCGAGACGTATCTGCAAATTACCCAGTGAAGAAGAGAACGGGATGGAAGACGATGCCATTGGAAGTACAACTTTTTCCTCATCTTCCGAGTCACTCGGTACTGGAGGTGGTGGATACTCATATACTAACTGCGTTTTCTTTCGCTCGAAAGAAACTGACTTTTTCATTCCAGACTTTGGTTGCTGCTCAGGCGATTTGATAGCTGATCTACTTGGCACCAAATCCTGATTCCATTTTGAAGGTATAAATTCAGTACTGGCAGGGTCTTCCACTTCTTCCAAGTCGGATTCAAGATCTTCAGAGGAATCTGGCAGCGCATTGGAATTTCCTTTACTGCTCTCTACCTTCCCTTTGCTGATCTCAATGGAATTGTTGATATCCCACATGCTATTTGGCTCATTGTTTTCGACATCTGATGTTCCAGTCGTAGTTGCTATTTCCGGTTTCTCTGACTCTGCCTCTTGACTACTAGCTTGAAAGGCTAATTTTGCACTGACTCCGTCGTCAGGTTTGATAGCCTCTCTGGTCTCCTTTATAACAGTCTGTGCTGCGTCAGGTTCTTCAAGATCGTGTAAAACCAAGCTTCCTAACTCCTCCACGTCTGCTTCAATATCTTCCACGAATCTTTTGTCCTCCGCACTACGTGACCCCACAGGTTCTTCTATGTGCAACACAACATCATTAATTTCTTGAGTACATCCAATAATACACATTCTTACCAACTTTTGCACTTGAGTTAGCCTTTGTAATTCCTCCATACATGTATATATTTTTTAAATGCATACCAGGATCTGTCAGTCCAGTTTGAAATAGCTCCCTTGTATTATCAGCAGCCATTTGAAGCGAGATCAACTGCTTCTTCCAGAACTCATCGTTGTCAACTGAAGACACACCAGTTACGCCACCTGCAGCAGCTTCATTTTTAGAAGTTGTTTCAGTCACCCCATTTGTCTCGTCGCTATTTGTGGATGGGTAGTCAAAGCTAAGTTTTAGATCATCGCCATTTGTGTTCTCCGTGTCTCCTCCATTTTCAAAAAAGAGGCGGCGAGGGAAAACTGTTGGCTCCGGTTGCGCTGTGCTTTCCAAGATACCAGTGTTCATTTCGCTATCATCCTCGGGTTGACTATGAGACTTTTCTTGCAACTGAGACTTGACACCTTGATATGACCCCAACTCATGGTCATCACTTGCTCCAAACAAAACCGAGGACTCACTGAATCATAAGAAAGCGTAAAGCAACCGTTATATAAGTTGAAAAACACTTAGAACCATTAAAAGAATAAAGTAAATTACATGGGATAACATAGTACCATTTCGATGACTTTTCCATTTTAGTGCTGTTGAAACTACTAGATGAGATATAATGCTGACTAATTGGACTGAGACTGAATGTGCCTTCCATAAAATTACCGGATGTATCAAACACCGGGTAATGCTCATCATCTTCCCTATCGCCAAAATCCGAGATTCGCGGAGAGGGAGTTGAGCCTGACCTGAGTGGAGTGCTTGTTTGACGCTGCCTACCTTTGACCATTGGGCTGGAATCAAATGTAAAATGCAGCTTTCTATTTAAGACAGAGTTGGAAGCAATATCCTCTGAAATTCCATTTGTTCCCCTACTATCAGCCTTATTCGACGAAATTGGGGTTGAAGGGTTTGGAGTTGCCTCTATGACGTTAATTTCTACAGGTGGATTAGGCGTAGCTGGAATGACGCTGATTTCGACCCCGGTGCGATTCGGAGTGGTTTCCAAAGTGGATAATGTGTAAGGACTACGAGGTACTAATGTTGAACTTTGACTACTATTGCTATCGCACACACTACCAGGAGTCAAGGTATGACTAGAACTTCCAAGGGATAAAGAATCTATCGCAGTTTCGCTACACGCCTTTCTAAGAGTACTGTTATTGTTGCTGACATCTTTTGAACCCGAATTGCCATCTAATGGGGAAGACTGCTGACTACCCTTTCCTATGTACACCAAGCTATCGAGGTCTCCAAAGTCACTCTGTTCAAAATGAGTTAGTACCATCAAGTCTTGAACGCTTTGTGACTTTTCCAAGACCTGGAAATAGAGATTATGGGGAAACATGAGATTAGTTTAAGTTTCTTTTCTTAAACCTCTTACATTTAAATAGATATATGTCATCAACCTTTTGAGTGATATCTCCTCTTTCAATTCTTCTGGTCCAATGCTCCTCCTCTAGATCTGCATCCATTTCCTTTTGCTGGTCTGTTACAACTGCATCATGACTTGAATCTGAGACCTGACTTGCTTCCTGGCTTATGTTTGCATTACGTAACGCTTCGTTATCATTAAATGACGAATTTATATCACTTTTCTTGATATGGTTTTCGAGGTCCAGAAAGCTGACATTCTTTTTTCTACGCTTTTCATCATCATTACCACTCCTATTCCCCAATTGCTCCCACTTTGTCTCAAAATCGTCTTTTGGCGAGGGAGTTGCGTTGCAAATTATTGTTTTATAAATCTCCTCAAGCTGCCTGACAATAGTGTACAGTCTTGGGCGGTTTTCCATTTCTGATGCCCAGCACGACGACATAATTTTATAAAGATCTTCCTTTGCTGACATGCAGGGAAGTGTTGGCCTACCGAGAAAATAGTTCTTGTCGACAATAACCCGTGCTATCACTTCATCATCAGCAAGTTCAAAATATGGCAGCTTTCCGAATTCGCAAATTTCCCACATGACCACTCCCAGGGTCCAAATGTTTGAAGATTCCGTGACCTTAAGGATTTGGATCACACTGGATGTACAATGTAAAGTTTCAGGAGCTGTCCAACGGAGTGGGATAGCAATATTCGAACTCCAATGGTAATCATCCTTAAAATTTTGTGTTCCAAGTCCATAATCCCCTATCACCACACGATTTTCACTTCCTACTTGACAATTTCTTGAAGCCAGATCAGGATGCACAAAGCCTGCATTGTGTAACCACTCCAAGCCCTTTGCCACATCTAAATTTGGAAGAAAAACAATTTAATTATAACACCTGCCATCATTGTAAAATGTGATTCAGTCAAGTAAAATCATTTTCAAATACCTAGCGCCATTTTGATGATCGTTCCTTGACTGTTGAGCATTTCAGCTCGAATGACATTAGAAATTAAGAATGACTTTAGATCTCCCTGTGGACAATGCTCCATAATTAAAAGAAACGGCAGTTTCTCAATAGAATGACCAAGGAGCTTGAGAATATTCCCATGATTTGCGTCTCTGTACATGCGTGATTCGTCCAAAAAGCGCATTTGTTCCATTCCGTTGGCGTCTTCACGTAAAAGCTTAACAATAACTCGCATTTTTCTCGCAAAAGGCACTATATCCCGAGCTTCAGCTTCTATGACCTGAATTGACAAAATCCCACGTACAAATATTTTCACACAAGTCACAAACACATAATATGCAACGGATAAAGCGAGCAAACTCTCACCTGCCCAAACCATCCTTTTCCAATCTCTTTGACGTATTCAATATTGCTACGAGGAAAATTGTTGAGTGGTTCCTCTGTGAATATTAAATTTTAAAAGGAAATATTAGCAAAATGTACATTTCGAGCACGACATTTGTCACATTTTCTTTAACATTCTCTCCAAAAGCTTACCAAACCAGTCGTGTGCATACACCGCAGAATCATCGTTGTTAAACGGGACAATAGGAATAGCTGAATTACGATGATTAAGATGACCTCTATCATGATGGATTTTATTACTAAGTGGGGTGAGATCATGAACTGTGGGAAGTGGCTCGAACACAATGGGGTCTAATTCTAAAGCTCGTACGTCTATCTGCGATATAGGCACCATCATTGTGGAACCCGGTTCTGTCATTGGGTTCGAAAATGATAACGGAGCATCCTGCCTTCCTCGGCCAAACCACTGAAACAAATATTTTCATTTTAATTACTCAAAGAATACTATCAGGTAAAGCAGCGCAAGTTTTCGGTATGAAAAGAAAATACGCACATGGATTTTTCCACAGCATCCCCCAGCTCCACACATGGCCAACATTGATGCCAGAATGACGAGGAAAATCAGTGAAATCAAAAGACCCGACCATGTTGATCCTATGTAGTTTTTTGCTGTGTTCCAATAATTATCGTCCTGGCCTGTGTGCAAACATTGAGGATATATAAATGCAATTACAATAGTGTGCCACGTTTTTAAAGTCATGTCATCAAGTTAAAATTTGTAAGAAACACTTGCCGTTCTCATGGTCGATTTCCAAAGACGTCGGACGAGCGTTAACCGAGGTTCCCAGGAAAAGGAGGCACCAGATAATGACTACGTAACAATTTGTACGGTGAGCATAATCATCACTAAATTTTGTCGCTAAATATCTTGCCATTGATACTAGCCACCAGTTCTTGTATCCCCGCCAGTTATGTCGAGTCAGACTCTTGCGCGCAGCAAAGTACCCGTTTCCCAAACTGCTTATAACTTGTTTGGCCAAGCATTAAACTTAACTGTAGGTTGATAAATAACGAATGTGATAATACATCAATGCGATGAAGCAATTTCACACTTTGCCCCAATAACAATAACACATTAATCTTATTTCATTTTTTGCTCTTCTTCGCTTCGAAGTAGTTTCTTGCAAAAATCTTCCAAAAGAATGTGGGTAATCAATTTTTGTCCAATTGTAGGATCAAATGAAGTCTAAATTCTCAAAATAAAAGTTAGTTTTTGTATACTAATAATACTGTCGTTGCGTGCGATGTTGTTTTACGATCTTCACTGTATGTGTTCTTGCATGTATATTTATGACAACTTTGAAATTATTAGGCGAGCACTGGCGAGCAATGCTTATCGTTGATTGAAAAAAAACAATATTATAAATTATGCGTGACACTGAAATCTAAGGATCGCCTAAGCAAATGCTGTGGTCGATGTCCTCTCCTGTTCATTGCCTATACCACACATTTATAATAATGTAGTAAATTCAAAATATTATGACAGATTTACTTTACTCAAATTGAAGAATACTATTCACCAAACACTTTACAGATTGACGTTAAATTCTATTGCACAGTTTTCATAAGCACTACGAACGACAAGCAGACAAATCAAATCATTGTAAAACTCGGTCCAGCAGCAAGAAAAATGCTGTTGAAACCCCAGTCGATGCTTTTATTTCAATTAGCTTGTATACTCATGTATGATGTATAAGGTTTAACATAATTAGCCATGAGATTTTAATGTACACTATAGCAAGTGCCTTTTCTTTGCAAACTCACTTATTTGTTCGTTTATAGCTCTCTGTTGTTGGCACATACTCTTTTATTTGTAGTACGCTGTAAAATAAACAATTTTGACAATTGATGGGAGTCCCAGGTCCCAAATTATCGAGCTCATTTGCATGTTTGATGTTTTCTTGTTATCTGTACTTATCATAGTTTGAATATCAAGCAGATACCGATGCACAAGTGCACCTAACGCACAGTAAGTTCATAGTGCACAGCGTGCAAAGCACTTCCATTTACAAACTGGTGTTTGTAGAATATAATGTCGAGATTGAGCGAGGACAGCTTAACAAGCAATCAACTCACTCAGACCAAGTCCAGGCTTCATTGCAACAAGGCATCCGTTTTTCCTGCTTTTCACACGTTTACTGATATGGACGGAGAAAGTTTTACGGTTCTCAACTAACTTTTTTCCTCACTCTCACAGTCTCTCAACGACTTTGTCCAGCTATAATCATAATTGTTGCACTTCTGAGCATACTTTAGAAAAAAACAATCTAACTAATGTCTGTATTTTCCTTAGGCTATGTTATCTTTTACTATTACTAAATATGATGAAAACATTGATTATGTATGTGTGGAGACAAATAATGTGGAAGGTAAGCCCAAACCACTGTGATATGATGATGTATGCTGATCCAGATTCATCGCTGGACCTGTGACTTATGAGATGGAAATGGTCATTTTTAATGACTCAGGTATTTCCGTCGAGTAGTTCCTTCTTTTCTTTTTAGATTCGGAACATTAAACTCTAATGAGTTTAACATTAAAGTTTCACAATCTATTTTTCATTTCTCACAGAAAACTTGACCACCTTTGACAATTGCGTTGAACATTTTTTTTCATGTGTATTTTGTGATGATTGAAAGTGAACGAAAGTCTTTAATCGGCTTCCGTTCTAGCTTTTTATTATTACAAAATGTAAAAGGAAACAGTGTACATAAAGTTGATTTTGAAAATCGAATTTATCATAATCTTTTTTGCTAGTTGCAAGATATGTAGCAATGTTTGATAAATACATGAAGTAATATTGTGATACTGCTTCTCAATCAGGTGCAGTATTGGACACTTGCCAGTCAGGTAAAACCGCATTCACGGAGAAGGCAGTCACACACACAATATTACAATTTAGTTTAATACTTGAACTACCAAAACATCATAGAATGCTGGTGGTGGAAGTACATAAACGGAAAAGGAATATCAGAGGATATCATAATAATATTATGCATAGCTCCACATCAAGTCTTCTTTGAAAGAAGTTCTTTCACTCTTTTGCTGACGATGTGAATGAGAATATTATATTGGGCTGGCTCTGGCTGGCTACTACATAACACTTTTTGTCTGCGTTTCATGGGACTCGTGAACTTTGCTGTGTGCAGAGAATTTCAACAGAGAGAGGTAATTCAGTTGACTTTGTGCATTATATTGTGCGAGTATCTTCTCATTTGTCGTTCGTAAATGAAGTTAAGTAACAGAAATACCCATGCATGCATTACAAACTATGAAAATGTAAAAGCGGAAAAGGGGCAAAAAAGGTAGGGAAACTGAAACGGTGAGTCATCATCCACTCTACTCATATTTAAGCTGCTACTTGTGCAGGAGCAGTAAAGAGAGTGTGGTGGTGTGTGGAAGGAAACTACTAGGCAGTCCAGCAGTAATGAGAATAGGTGTCTATGGACATTCTATTGAACAGAACTGTCTATATAGTAAAGTAGAAAGTAAGTTTACCCACAGCTACTGGTCCTCTTATTTTACAACTTACGGCACAAGTTACATAAAATAGCGTGCCAGAGTGAAGTGTAAACCATTTGGTGTACATTACCATCACACTACACATGCATGAAAAGAAAATGTGTGCAGGGTTTCAATGTTTACTTGAACACGAGATATTTCCATGTTTTTTTAATACTTTTAAAATTGTAAATGATTCACCCATAATGTGCTCGTTTGTAATTTTGCTCAGCTTTCACTCACAATAAAATGCTAACATAATAGCAATTAAATGAGGTCTTGGAAGTATTATAACTATTATTAGTGCATAATAAAGTCTGCAGTCTGCAGGACAGTCTGCAACAAGCACTTACTCCACCATGTGCTGATGTGCTGGGAAGTAAAAATGAAAGAGAGAGTAAGCGGAAATTAGTAATATGTTAGCTTTCACATTTGTGTGAAACGGGCCGTAGTAGCTCTTTTGCCGTTGTCTTGATAAAGAGAATATTTTGCGTGACATTATGAAACCAAATAAAAATATGTACGAAAGTGCAGGGCAAGGGAAAAGGTCAAAAGCACTACCGTAGCGTAGTCATTATCACAGTTTCATTTCCTCACCGGTGATTGTGGAGAACTTGGAGTTTCTTCATCCAAGATAAAACTTTTTGCATGTAAGCGACTGCTGCATGCTTTCAGTCAGACACATAATACGATATGGATTTCATTTGAATATTATGATGACATTAAAGCAAATGCGGAATCTAAAACCTTTCTTCTCCTCCCGGCTTTTGACTTTCACTCGCTGGGGTGCAAATAACATGATCAAAAGATCTTCTACTAAAGTGTTGCAGTTTTAGCAAAGCGCTCTCTCACTGCTGCTGTGAAAGTGTGAACAAGACATTTGACATTCATTCTTTTTCCTATTCTGAAAATCTATGCCATAAGTTCAAGATTGTTACGCTAGTCTTTATTAACGACATACATTAACATTTCAGTTGACAATCATAATGAATAGATTTGATTCAATGCCGAAAGAATGTTACTGGCTTGAAATTGAGCCGGCAACCGATAGAACCTGCATTATGTATGTAGTGCGTAGTAATGAGTAGGTACTTATGTGTGGAAAGAAGGAGAAAGGATCATTGACCCATCTTTATGATGACAATATTGACAATGTCAAGTAGTAAATACACATATGCAAATTTTTAAAACGATGTTCACAATTTCATCCTACATATGGCTGATTGATTAGGCGTATTTATAGATCAACATAATATGCCAGTAGCAATTGCATGCGTTTGTCAGTAAAAAACGGTAAATTAACTCTATCCCAAAAAATGTACTGCAATCAGAGATAGTTTTAGTGAGCTGGCAATTTGCTCTGAAGAAACAGTTATTTATTAACTTGATATTTTCAAATATTGCTGTAGGTCTACTACTAGGATTCTTCTGAAGACAAGGCTCCCGTACACTACTGAAGTATTGATTACAATTGGCAGCACTTTTCCAGACAGTGACGGTTTATTAAACGTACTTTATATATGTGGGGTCGATGTGAGATTGGAACCAGCAGCAGGACTCAAGAAAGAGAGCAGACCAATTTAAAACGGAAGATATCTCGTGTGTAGTAAAATTGAATTTTACGTCAGTCTAATCTTGTGAAGACATTTAACAATGGGCGATTTATTGCAAGAACGAAATACAGCTTCAAATGGAGTCAGGTCGGATATGGAGGTTATGCAGGAGGAAGAAAGTGTGCTCAAATCCAAGCTTATGGTGTTCGGGACTGACGTTGGCTCAATCCCATGCTTCCGGAATAGCTTCCTTTACGGTATCTCTGGGGGCATGGGTGCTGGAATAGTGCATTTTGCTATTTCCAGTCGTATTCCAAAGGCAACAAGCTTTGGTTTCTGGTCATACGTAGGAATTACTCTAGTTTATTGGTGCCACTGTAGATATGATTATGCAATGACGAAATTTCAATATGCCCAGCTACAGTATGCGATGAAAGAAAACGCATTAAAAGAAGGGACGCCACAGGGAATGAAGAAACAGATTACTGATTTGTAGCATTACTCCTGTCCATAGAAAAATTGAAGAATGGTGTTTTTTAAGAAATCTAATTTATTCTTAAAGCTAGTGATCAATGATACTGTTCGTAATGTACAATCACGTGTATATAAAAAACTATTCATCAACAATGCACTTTTTCATGAGTTATTTGTGGTAACGTAATAAAGAGAGAAGAAAGACGTAGTAGACTCACAGAGTGTGATATTTTATTAACACATTTTTTTTCTTAAATATTATGCATACAACTTTTTTTCAAATCGCAAATAAAAATGATTTCACCAGTGTTTATCATAAGTAATTGTACATATCGTATTTTTAGGCTTGGAAATCGTGCGAATGCCACACTTGAAGAGCATTTCCATTCAGTTCATTCCCAAAATTACTCTGTTGACATCGGCTCTGCTTCAGGCACCTGACAACGTACAGGCTCAATTGTCTTTCCTTCAGGTAGCTCCAATTTTCTTGGACCATACAATAAAACATACGCGATATGCCAGTCTCCTCCCCCAGAAAGTTTCAAAACGTCTTCTGATGTAACTGCGTGAACTTTATCATCATCACACATAAGCCATACATCATCACTATGTTTAACCCATGCCACATAATGTCCCGACGAAGATGACCTTCCTTTGTGTGTTAACACAGCTTGAAGTTCATAAAATCCAGAATTATTTGATCCGTGATCTGAAAAGATCAAAAGAAAAAAATGATTAAATAAAATTAGGATTAGGGAGCCACTTTTAACATAAAACTGAACACTCGTAATATTGCACTAACCATCTTGGAAAAAGTAAGGAGCATAATTCTTAGACTTGGCGTCACCATCTTGTCCCTTTGGCTTATTAGCTTTCTCCTTCGTAACAAGTTTCCTCTGTGCTTCTTCGTCCTCCCACTCCTTGAACTTCTCACGCATTGGCAGCAACTGAATTGCACAAATAAAAATTAATTGACGGATAAAGTTTCTAGTAAAAACATTCAATACTAATCTCCGCCACACATACTCGTTCTTGCAGCCGCTTCGTGCAAAGGTCATAAACATCAAGGGTCATTGGGAACTTCACGTCTTTCAAGATTTTTGCGTTGACTCCTCCTCCTCCACCTTGCTTTTCCTTGTAGAAAAATCTAACCATCTGTACAGTTAGATAAGCAGGTAATCTATCAATTTTGGAAGTTTTAGTATAAACTGCATCGCGTTCTAGAGTGGGTGAGTTCTTCGTGATTTTTTCGGTTAGCTTGCTAACTAAACCCGCCTGCATGTATCTGGTCTCCGTTTCAATGAAGCAACTTAATTGAAGAAAGCTTTCAGTACTGCTTGATACTGGTTCGGCTTCGGATTCATCACACTTCATTTCCACCGAAAAACGACCGCCCATAAATTGGTCAATCATAGATGGTTGCTTTGAAGCTGCCTCTGCAGGAAGTTTTTGCTGAAGAGTACGCAACAGTTCTGTCCAACACCTAATAATAAGGGAAACGAATCCGTTCAAAGATTATAATAATGCTGAAATAAATTACATGTTTTCATTGAAGAAAAAATGTTTCAAATAATAAGGCTTTCATACTCATTTGCATCCTGTTGCGCTAGTTGACCATGATTATCTCTTTCAGAAAACCGAGGAAATGCCTTGTGAAGTGCTTGAAGTAAAATCAATGGAGGAAGAGCTACACCCTTGTCCATTGTAAGGTAAACATCTCTTAAGGCAGCCGTTACAGATGTCTGCGAATCCGGAGCTGCAACACCACCCAAAAACTGCTTCAAAGCTTCAGTCAGAGCTGGAACCGTTTTTAAACATTGCACAGTTGCGTTCATGTAGCATGTGTTTCCAAGATTTTGCAACCCTAACGGAAGATCCATCTACAATTACCAAAAAATTGATTTAGATGATTTGTAGATCAACTTTCTTGAATTTAGAATAATTATATAAACGGAGAAAGTTCATACCGCACTAGCAATCTCAGCTTCATTCATATCCTCCATAAATTTTACTTGCTCTGATGGACCTGTAGGAATGTTTTCCTCCTTCGAACCCATCATCAGTATTGTAGCGTTGTTAGTTATGGGGAAAGATTCCCAACTTGTCCCCAACGTTTTACCCTTCACCATGACCTATGAGAGTAAATAAAAACAAGATAATCATTATCTTTATTCTGCTAAGTATAATGTAATAAACAGAATACTAATTATCAGTCAATTTCCGGTATCTTTTTACCTTTTGGCGCTCCGGAAGAACTCCAGTTAACGCGAACAATTGAGCCTTAAAAACTTCAGGGCTTTCGTTTGTATCGCACACAATGTCTTTGAATACCTCTCGACTCCATTTGACCGTTACTGTAGAATGAAAGAAAGATGTAAAATCTCATAAAATTACTCTGATTTCAATGTATATACACTCACTATGCAAATTTACTACCGCATTTTACGTCTGGCGTCCCATACTCAGAGCCTAGTAGTAACACGACAATCAAATAATAAAAATCGTAACTTACCAGTGAAGTTAGACATTTTCTCTTGTAAACTTGGAGGTCAGCGTTTAACTGCCAGTTGCCAAAATAGAGTTAATATTTCTGCGTGCTTAAAGCCACTTCGAAAAAATGACAGAGACAACCAACCGAATTTTGAATTAATAAAAATTTGTTTTTAAGACGAACATTTAACGCATCCAATTCCCTACCTCACACACCTCACCACTCTACAATCCGGCGAAGTGACAATCACTGATTAATTTTGTTATTGCTGATGCAACTAACTGAAATGGTTAAAAGCGTTAATTAATTAACAGATAAATAGGGATTGCTTTTCTGGATTGAATTTATTCTTGTGTGTAGTTTTGCGTGAGAGCGAGAGTAAGCACAGGACAGGATGACGGTACAGGATTTGAATGATATGATTTGCCGGGCTTTCACAATATTTATGTTGCAGTCTCATTTCCCATGTCGTCGAATGAATGAATAAATTGCACACCCGGCCGATGAAAATCCTTAGGCTTAAATTACCCCAAAACGAAGAAGATTAGGCATTTGGAAATAATTGCATGGAGCTTGAAAATTTCTTAAATATTCACATACATGAATAACTGAAAACTACATTAATTAATATTACATGCGAATTGCTTTGCTCTCCGGCTTGCAAAAGTCATTAGACGTTTCCTTTTACGACAAAGAAATTATATTGAGCTGTTAGAGTACACATTGATTGCTTATCCTTTACACGGATTAGAACGGTAAGTACTCAGGTACAGGACACAGAAAGCAAATCAATTATAGCAGCTCAATCAATACCACCAATCAATCAAAAACATTTATAACTAATGTATACCGTGAAAACTTTTATCCATTATAGCATTTTATTTTTATTTGATTGTAAAACGTAAAGTGATATTTTTCACGTGGTAGGCCATAAATTGCTACATAAGTAGAATGTTATTAAATATAATGACAAAAATGGATGTTTTGCTTTTCATTCATTCATTAGTTCGTTTTTACTTTGTTGGCAGTCTGCTAATGATGGTGGTGGTGGCGTGTTCTTTCTCTACGCCTACTCAAGTCTGCTTGCTTGGTGCCTACATGCGTTGACGCAAAAGTTTTTATATCATGAATGTGCCCCTACATTTTGTTTAAGCTTTCCCTTCCCACATTCAAATAGCCAGCCTTTCTTTTCCCACAGGTTTCCTCTCCCTTCTTTTCCCCATGAAGTGAAAGCGAATGGACCTAATGCATGAGAAGTTTTTCTCTCTCTCTCATCCTAACTTTCTCTGATCCGTGACTCCATTCATCTGATTCAACCTCCAATCTCTGTACATACCATGTTAAACACACACTCTTTTCCCTGACTTGCACTCAATATATTATGTAGGTGAAAATTTAAATATTCGCAAAATGACAAGGATGGTGAAAGTGCTCTGAACATTAAAACGTTATAGCCACAAGTAATTTATTCAGATTAACTGCCCATATCATATACGCTACGCTTACCATTTAGCAAGTTTGTGGGAAAGAAATTTCATCAAGACTCATTCCACAAAACGTAAGTCAATGTCGAGAAAAAACATTAGTAGTTTTGGAAAGCATTCTATTAGATTCATTAAAAATTAGATTGAGCAGCATATAAAATGCTTTGTGCATGTCCACAACTTAAGTCTCATATACTGTACAGTTCTTTTGAAATCCAGAAAAACAAGCATGAAATAATATATATTCACCTGTGAGCATCCTAAGGTGATATGATGAGCCCGTAATTGTGTATGTCTAAGCGTACGCATGATCACGCATAAAAAATGAATATATACACACATACCTACGCATGCAGTTAAAGTATTTAAGCAGGATACTAATAATGAGGCGATCCATGCATTAAAAGAAAGACAGACACACATTGTGATACATCTTCAACTGATGTGACCTTGAAAATTGAAACTGGAAACAGGTTCATGCTGTGCACAAAAGAGAAGCGAGATTACTTATATAATTTTATTTAATATGAATACACCACATCTGCACATCGTCAGATCTTTTCGTTTGTACACAATAAATAGTGTTCTAAAAATAAGGACTGGTGGGCAAAAGGTTTCACACTCATGTTTTGTGCATCAAAGGTATGTGGAGCAGCATTTTTCAGCATCCAAGTGTTATATAACGAGTGAAACTGATCATCTTTAAAGGAAGTTTGTGTAAGTAATTGCACATGTCATCGTTTGACCTCTTTCATTTCGCGCAGTTGGTTCATTTATTAAGTGCCAGTGTAAACTGGTACTTTAGGAGAATGATGGTGGGGGGTGGATAGATGTCTGTCTGTCCGTCTGTCTGTCTGTCTGTCTGTCTGTCTGTGTGCACGATAACTCTCGAACGAAAGCGAATTTTTTAATTCTGATTTTTGCAATGG
>JAQIXX010000752.1:0-47713 GCA_034700605.1 Willowsia nigromaculata
AATGCGAACGACCCAACTCATGGATGGTTAAGTGCCTAAACGGTCCAACTCCTATCGCCCATATTTATCATCCGCGGCACACTGCCCGTACTCAACTGATTCCGCACATACAACAACACAGGCTTCATCGCGGGTGTGTTGTGCGGTACGCTGCATGCCTTTACCCTGTAAAGTATAGCACACGTAGCAAATTGCACTCTTCTATATTAGTTTTCAAACTTTATATGCTGCAGAAAGGTGTATAATGCTGATACTAAAAAGCTTATCAATAAGCTGGGTATATACCGATATGTACAAGTTCACGAGGAGGTTTGTGCTGTTGAAATTGCTAAAACAAATCAGTAGCAACAAGCCTCAAGTCGTCAACCGGCTTCCCCCATGCATTTAGTATGTTGCTTAAACTTACCCCTACGCTATAGGTTTATGCACACGCATAGCCGTGAACTTGTAGAAACAGTTTACAGAACAATAAGGAACCTGAGCAAATCCAGTTTTATGTGTTTTCCATTTGTGGGTAGTTATTAATACATCGTTCAGAATCATATAATAAGTATTTTACCTGCTACGGCACAAAATCGTCGTCGTAAGTTTCATTATGTGGGATTGAATGTATCGCGAAGATCCAAAAGCGGTTTGTGCGAAGTAAATAATACATTTTCACTTGCCGGCTGCTAAAAACTGTACATATTATTTCGCTTTCAAAGAAAGTACGTGCCGCTTATAAAATGCATGATGGCTTGCAAAATTATGCGATAGTGCATCAATACCATTTTCCTTACACACTTACTGTTCGCGAACATGAATCTCAATAATGAATGAAACATTATAAATGTGGAATGCACACACTGAAGTGTTTTAGACATCCGATATCCCTCAATACACACACACACACAGACTCATTATTAGTTAACACTATTAGGCCGACTTTGCAAGAGATTTGAGTAGCGGATGAAACAAGAGGGCAATGACAATACCCTGTCCGATGAGTTGGTTAGTTATATAGGTGTGTATTTATACTTATGTTTGCTGACTTCTATGTTTGCTGACAAGTGTGGCAGGTTGATGAAGGAAGAAATTCATATTGATATATAGTTTGACTTTTTTATGCTTAAAAATTTCTTCACGTTCGCAGCTTTTATCTTTATTATCATATTATATACTAATAGCGGTTTAGAGGAAAAGGGATATTATTTAGAAATCCGTTTAACTGCTTCACCTTTTCTGTGGAAAACTGTATTTGTAGTTATATCCAGAGAACGTTGAGGACTGTGAGTGATCCTTATTCACATTTTGACAGAAACACCCAACGAGCTTTTAAATACCCTTTTAGTATATCACTAGAAATACCCGCGAACATGTTATAGGTTAGTAAATAGCAATCACACATATGCATATCAATGTTGATGTTGACTAGAAAAGTGAAATGTAACTATATATGTATTCATATTCCTACCAATTAACGAAATGGTTTGTACTAACAATGTAAACATGATGACAAACATGTTTAAGGGATGAAGATCGAAAATGACAAAGAGAAAGCATCGTAAATGCATACGTTGACTCGAGTATTGCATCAAGGTTTAGTAAAAATGCAATAAACAATGATTGAAGAAACACGACATGCTGAAATAGAGAAACGCATTATTCAGGCGAAACCTTACGACTTTGCAGACTAACAACAATGTCGACCATGTATCCGATACGAAGAAGAACTCTCGCAAGCTGAACAGTGTAAATAATATACCATGCTACGCATTATTTGAATTATTTGGCTATTATAATAACGACCTCTATAGTTGATTCTTATGAAAATAGAATTCTGATTTTCAGTCTCAGTCGGATACACCAATCTTTCTGTGTAAGCGCGTATACCGCTTTCTGACTGACTTATTCTGTGTTCTACATAGAAATAAATATAAGGTCATTAATTTAATAACGTTATTAGCATCGTCACTATCATTCCCAGGAGAGTATAGAGATAATTTTGCTTTATGTGTGACTCCAACTCTTGTACATCAGGTTGCAATGTGTACCAGTATATTTATTCTAAGCTGAACGTATGGATCCTTTCTCCTTGCTTTTATTTAAATTAAAACAGTATTACTCAAACTTTATTTGATATTATCAGCTTACCTGCAAAATGCAGTAACATCTAAAAATGTTTCGCAGAAACGAGAAATGTTTGTTTGATCATGTATCATAGACAGTGCTATTAGTAGTGAGATGGTGCATTGCTCACACAAGCACGGGTCTGAGCTGAGATGTCAAGCAAATACTGAACTGAAGGAGACGTGATGGAAGTCTATAGCCTTCTAAATATATATTTACTTGAGTACCTTACTTATTCAGAGCAAATCAAGTAAAGGTGAAAGCAGAGTTTGCATAAAGCGTGTGTGACAGATGAATTTTGTATTGAATTGGCAATGCATCTAATCTGATTACGACTTGCTCAAATGTTTGTCTACCAAGTATCAACCATGTACGCTTTAATAAACTAAAACGGTAAAACTCCACCTTTGACATTTTAACACTTTTTAAATTATTTGATTAATAGCATTAATTGTGAGTAATTCACTCTCTTAAGCAGGATTTTCAATAATATACTCATACAAGAGTACTGTCGTTGCTCCATGAGGAGAAAACTATAACTGACGAAAACTCAACGTTTGACTTTCATTCTGAGAAGACAGAGACACAAGTTTAAACGTACATACCAAGCTTCTACGCAAGTAGTCTTTGACAAATTAATTTTAGCAAAACATCTATCTGAATACAAAAAAGTTGAGCATTAAATCACTCAAATAACTGACATGTGATTCCCAATGGAGAATGCCTAAATAAAAGACTTGGTTGATTTTCATGATGTTTTTTAAATGAAAAATGTCACTAACATCCACCTTTCATCAAAAGTCACAGGCATTATGACTGATTAAACTTAAGAGGTCACTCTTGGATATGGATTTATTACGGTAAATTCATTGTTTGTTCAACATAAATGTAGGTAGAATTGAGCATTGATACTATTCAAACTTGATGATAACACCTGTATTATTAAAAGCAATTAAATTGCATACGTAAATCGGTAGTGTTTTATGTAGAGGGATGTGAGAAATGATGCATCAAAGTTTTACTCAGAAGCTATAAATTATATACTTACTATATTTACTTCATTAGTATTCAAAAACCGTATATTTGTAAGTGCTAGCAATTTACTTGTAAGATTATTTATTCTCTTGCCTCCTACTACTTCAATTTCTATTACAAAAACCTGTGTATGGGCCAGCTAACCACAATTTAGAGCTCGGTAGGCTTAAGAAGAATCAGGAGGAGTTGGGGTGATGGTTTGGTAACGTATTTATGGTGACAAAAAGCATACATGCTACCGATTTGCGTGAAATTGTTCTCGATTTTTGGATTGGACAGCTTGATATCATATTATGTGACACATCTTTCTTACGGTTTAGACAAATGAACACTTTTGGATTTCAAACTTATATTTAATGAAGTATCAAAACCAAGAAGTATCTGTTTGTTGTCATTGATCGGTTTTTAGAGGAGGAAAAGTGAAAGCAATTGAAGTTCGTGGCTACTGATGTTTCGCGATTATTAGAGGAAAAATGTAAAATGCTAGGAAAAAGGAAAGGTTTATGAAACATTCGTTGATTTCTACAAAATCGAGCCACAGCACTTTAAGTAGTCTCTAATAAAAGTTCAATGTTTCTTCCATTTGAATACCACTGCATTACATATTGGAAGGGTGATTGTCGAAACATTGCAAACGCTCTAGTTGTCAAGTCGTGGTTTCCTCTTCTAAAATAATGTAAAAAATATCGTGCATTTGAATGCATGTATCATGCATGTATGTAATTACTGTTTAAACGATTTTATAAAAAGTTCTCATACATACCGGAATGACGATTGAATAGCTGGTAATGTGGCATTTAAGTAGCTCTTTTTTGGCCTCTTGGGAACTCATTCAGTCAGTATGTGTGTAAACTTGAAAAATAATAATAATCGTCAACAGTCGGGGGAAAATATGATGTGTGGTGGGTAGCTACATTATAATAATATGTACATGTAGTTAAGACCGGTGCTGTAATGGAAATGGTGAAATGAATAGCGTATAAAAAAGTTGTGAAGTTTTCACAGGTCCTCATCATAGGATTACATGCATTTTAAAATGTTGTTACAAGCATTTCGGGAGATTGTAGACAAAAGTAAGGGAAATGGAAATAACTGAGACGGTGGTGCTGATGACGACGATGTTGATGAAGTAATGGAATGAACAAAATAAGAAACAGGGGCAAACCTCATTTTCCCATCGGTTCAATCATGAAATTCTCACGATTTTTGTGACTGACATCTATATAAAACTCCTATGATGTATACTTTGTTCACTGGGTGAGCTTTGTGTACATGTAAAACATGCAACCTAAAAAAGGCACTGTAAGTTGATGTGATGCAACAATACAAAAATATCATGTGTATGTGGTGGCGGTGGTGTAGACATTGACTGTTTAAATGTATTATTATGATTTCATTATTACAAAAATACATAGTAGCTACATTACTCCAACTCTAAACTTATTTTTCTTAGGCCTCATTCGCATTTGTCTAGGCTAATAGTGTAATCGCTTGATTGTAGCTATGCATTCTTGAGAATCATCAACATGGGGCGTTAGAACATAAAACAAAAAATGGTACAATAATGTTGCACCATATAGTTCATAATATCTTCGGTTGGGTCTTTGTCGTTGACGCAAGCAAGGATTCCGTTTAATGAGAAGAAGTGAATCTGTCTCTCAAAGGAATCTTATATTCTCTGGGAATCGCTTTTCCAAGGGCAAGAGTATGGTGATGGTGATGATCCTACCTAGAAATGACATGACATGCCATTGCCATCACCATTATCATCGACTCCGATTCATTTCCATGTAAAGATGCATCTCCTCTCAAATGATCAGTAGCTAGCTGAACACAATTTACAGCATATTAAGATTCAACCTTATGGTCTCATAAGTATAATACTTGACGGCACGTACGCACACCCTAGCAAGAAGTACAACCATTGAAATGATATGCCTTCTTCTGAGTGTACTGGGACCGCTTAGCATGCCTAAATTTTATGAACTTATATAATTTCATCATTTATACAAGTACAAGGCAAAAACTGCTCTGGGCATTATAGTTTGTATTCAATATCAATTCTAGGCCAGGTAGATGAAAAAAAGAATCATATCTCATCTCTTTTCAGTTACTGTCTGTTTTGTTGTGATGTCGATGACGGGGGAAAATCCAATACGGTTGCATGCATTTATTTAAAAACAAGGATGTGATCATAATAGTGAAAAATAGGTTTACATGCTTTCAACTCAAACTGGTGATAGGCCGAATGCAGGGGAAACCCCTTAAGGGATGTTTTATTGTGATGGATAAATGCTTACAACTACAACATGAAGTGCATTTACATTTACACGTTATCATTACGGTTTTTTAACAAGTCGAGTACCTACCTCAGCTTTTATTTAGGATGAGGAGAATACCTTCAATTTGGAACGATGGGTGGAAAATAGTGGGAACGAGGGAGAGAAACATGCAAAGGACAACAATTACGCAACTACAAATATTATTTTGAGGACAAGTATTAAAAATGCAAAAGAATTTGAGTGAGCGAAGTCAAGCCAGATTCATTCTCTACTTTTAAAAGCATTCTGGGACATTAGAAAAGGACTGGATTTTTTACGTACGGAGAAAAAAATATTTTTTAAAGGAACTTTTTTTGGTCTGTTTCTATTTTGAGTACATGAAAGATCACTTCTCGCCTTATCGACCCGACGGTGCCCCTTAACATCTATTACATCTCCAATACTCTCTGCGCACGTAGTGATTATGATTATATACCATTTTAAAGAGACCTAAGTACTCATCACTACATGCATGAAGTGACAGTATAATTTCCCGTGTAGGTTTTTGTCAGTGCTTTGGTAGAGGTAATCGGTCGGTAGTATACTTTTTTTTACAACTAACAGTAAAGAATGCTCGTATTGATGCAATATGTGTATATATTTATCTTGACTACTACTTATTTATGTAGAACCACACAACGGATTTAAGAGATTTTGAAAGGCTTTTTTGTCCCATCATGTCAGTCAATGTGTACCCCCTTGTAAAATATCGTGTCCTTCATAACACATAGTAACAATAATATTGTATCACTTAAACCATGAAACGGTGAGGCTATATGGATTTTTTATTGCTCTTGGTGTTTACTTTACTTCTTCCACTTCGTCTATCTGTCCAATTTCATTTGACTTTGGATGAAAGTGCATATGACAAAATGCACAGAAGAGCGAACACAAAATTGTCATAAAATATTATTTAGAATGTGAACATGGCCGTTGCATGAAAAACCAATGACCGTTTGTAGTGCTGAAAATGATATATCTATCCAGTTAGCAGAAGTCCAGTTATTAGAGTGGCAGCACTGATATGCATCATTGGTATAATTATGATTTAATAGTTTTCCTGGATTTGCTTTAAGAAGGCTAAAAAGGATTATCATTATTATTTTAAAAAATTTGGCTGTTGTAAAGCAAAGAATGGTACAAAGATCACACCAGCAAGTAGCAGCACTCATAAGTTAGGTATAGGGAGAAAAAAGTCGATACTCAATACCACTTACTTGAGTATCTTAATCTCTGATTTTTTCTATGACACATGCAGCAAAATGAAAGGGTGATGTTTATTGAAAAAGGATCGCAAAGAGCTGCCATTTTACCAGGATCGACGCAGGTACATAAAATTCTTAGCTCATCATCATCCTACCAGACGATATATAATATCTATCGTTATCTGGTATATCTGTACTTAATACGGTATCATCCGTGTATCATATCTTACATTAATATGCATTTTTAGCCATTCGAAGAGAGAAGTCAATGATTTCAATCGTCGGCATCATCATCATCTTGAAAAAAATCTCTGTTTGCTTTTATTTATGCAATATGTATGTATATATCCAAAAAGATATTGTTTAAAAATGTGCTTCAGGATACGATGATGTAGACTTGTCTGCATTGAGCAAAACTCCTAAAGCTGAGCTCCACGACTAAACTAAAAACAGCACAAAAAGTTTTCTATAGAGCCATATTAAATACGAATACAAAATGAATAAAAGAAAACACGAACCTCATATCATCTTCATCATCCTACATATATTATCGTTACAAGAAATATTGTACGGTACATGTACGTAAGATATAAAAACGATGAACAAAATCATTGTCACTCACTTTACTTAAAACTACATATTACAAAAATGTACAACTCCTTCAGGTACTTGAACTATATAAATGAACTCACAACAATGCAACGTGTCTCATCATCATCATCATCAATGCAATGCAAAGCAGTTATCGTCATCATCCTAACGTAAGTAGTAGGTATTTATATTTATAAGGACAAACCGTTTTTTCTGCATGTTTCTTATACTTACAGATGTGATGTGTGACTGTGTGAGCTGTTGTTGTGTTTGTACTATCAAATATGCAGCTACACCATTAATTCATTCACAAGAACAGACGGAGGGAAAGGTGCAGAAAAAATAATATGGATAAAATCGTGCTGACATACCTGACGCAGCAATTTTTTTGCAGTAGTCTTGTGGCTTGGTTAGCTCTTGATGAATGCATAAGGTACAGGTATGATAAACGTCCGCTCACCGCTGTTGGTTCGATCGGCTGTTACTTTTGAAGCTACTTAGTTATGTACCAGGCTATATACAATAGAGAGTCAAAAGGAAGAGAAATGGATAGAATGTATACTATATTGTAAGTAGGCACGCATGGACTGTTGTTGCAAATAAAATGGAAGGATTCGCTCGGAAGACTTTTCATAACCAAATCTAGTGAGAGCCCAAACTCGAGTTGGTTTAGTCGACGAATTTTTTGAAGCAGGGGTAGACAAAGATATATTCAAAGAGAAAGAAGACGATCTTTAATAAGTTAACAGTAAAAATGGCTCTTTTGAAACTAATAATGTCTTGCTTTGCCTGTAAAATAAACCAGTTGTTTTTCTTAGTGCATGATTATATATTGTATTTAGTTTTTTTATGTGACGCAATATTGCATGCATTCTATTTATATGACCATAGAACACTCATTTCGTCTTTTCATACAAAAACAATGCGACTTTTTGCTAATAAGGTTTAACTAGGAAATATATATGCATCTATACAATTGATAGCCATACGCAATAAAGATATGAAATTGGATAGTGGTGGTGGTGCTCTTGTGTGCACGTCGCTCACAAGCAAGCTGCAGTAAAGAGAGAGGTATGACTGAGCGATATTTTCATGACACGCAAAGAGTGAACAAAGTTTCACGAAAATTGTCGTCAATAAACCCAAATGTGAAAAGCAAAATAGTTTGTTGGGCGAAGAAGATAGGACAAAAATTGAAAGAGAGGCAAGCAACAGCGAACTAAATTAAATATGTATGCTAATGATCTATACCGAAGCTTGTATATATTTCATGGTAGAGCCACAAGAAACACAAAAAGTTTCGCACACACACAACACACATATCGATATACTTATAGCCGCGAACATTATGATTATATGCGTATAATAGGTGTACATTGTAACGTCATTATTTTTCTGCTGCTATAATATTGTGTTTTACTGTTTTTTGTGTAGATTATTCGATTCACAGTTCAGGTTCAGGTATTATTATTGTTATTGCTACTGAACTGAAGCAACACGACAACGACGACGTCCTCGTCGCAGCAGTAGAAAGGCATGAGCAACGGTACACACAAATTACTTATTCTTCTGAAATAATTTAGCTCTATTCGTGAAATTAGTTGGGCAACTAAACTCTCAAGCTTAATAAAAGGACAATATAAAAATGTGTACGAACAGAAGAGGAGCGAACAACAAAATTGTCTAGGACTATACGATATGCAACACATTAGCATAGCATGAGAGTGGCCAGCGATAATAAATACATATTATGCTAGTTATAGTTTACTTTTATGCATAAAGCAATTTTTCTCCTTTCTGTATTGCGTTTACTCTACTTACGTTTTTCAATTCTGAACAATTTTTACTTATGAGGTGGACTTAAATTATGTACAAATGCCGGATTCTCACGTGAGCGTCCATGCAAGAAAACGTCTATCATTATTTTAACCTGTAACATGTACTTACTTTGGCGATTATGATTGGTAAAATGTTTCTACTAAAAATTAGTTTGGAAATGCTAATTTGTGATACTCATTTATGCCAACCATGATGATGGACATAAACTGAACATAAAGTAATTCTAAATGTTTTCTTTTGTTAAGCAATTGAAGCAATAATAAAAGTTGAAAAGATTAGCGCAAGTACTAACCAAAGATAACTTACAAAGAATTAAACATACGTTTTAAGGGTTCTTGTGGTTTTTAGTACTCGCAATGCTGGGCGTTCAGATGAAAAGGGCACTGGGGGTTTTATAGTCACCCAGTTGGTATCGCCTCCTTTTATCTCTGAATAGCTGTAACATGATTTTGAACTGTCATGAAAAATGGTGAAGGAGAGAGGAACGCAAAAAACAGATACCTTACATGATACTATTTTGATAATGATGACGGTTATTATTATTGCATTTTAGGTGTACTGTGTAGTCGTAGTGGCATCACTACATCACGCATAAAATTAGGGAAACAAGAAAGATGTTCGCAAAATATAAATAATACGTACCTACATACATGCTTTCGATGATTTCGAAGCACATTGCATTGTACTTACGTCTATGCATTCTCTTTGACAAACGAATCTGTATATACATTTATAAGTTTTATGTGTGCATCTGTGCATGCATGCAACACAGAGGTCCTCCGATAAGGATAAACTACAAATAGGAAACGGTATTTGGTATAAGTTATCTACTTAAAAAAGAGAGAAGGCGACCGAGGTTCACTATCTGTTTGACGCTGCTGTTGGTACAACGTAGCTACTTGCTTATAATTCGATAATGCTTAGCAGTGTCAGCCTCGGCTGTTATAACGTTTCATTGTTTATAAATTTTGGTTTCAACAGTTTAAATCAGATTTTTTGGCTGCATACGCACATTTTGCCAGTTACCTACATTAAATGTATGTATCTTTGCAATGCATTCATTAATGTTCGTTCTCAATGAGTGAGTGAACCAAGTATGAGTGCATTTCAATTTCAAACCTCGTGCATTGTGATCTCGCGTCATCATTATTGTACTTTTTAGGACACGTCAAAAACAGTATAGTCACAGGCATCCTATCGGCACTCTCGCTATTAAATCTGTATACTTGGCTCACTGTGGCAGCTAAACAGTTAGTAGGTATAAGAAATTAATACAAAGCATCTTTTGGTGAAATTTTATTATTTCTTTTCTTCATTCACGACATGATCTCTTTTTTATGTTTATAATGTAGCAGTATAGTGTAGCAGCCTCTAAAGAATCTATAAAATTGCCATCATGAGTCATGTAACAATGGAATAAAATACCCAAATAGTACAAGAATGCCTATAGTCTCTCCACATAATATTAGAAAATCTTTTTATGTACAATACTCTAAATTGCATTTTGTCTCTTCGTATACATGCTGATTTTTAACTTAATAATACACGATCATCATTGCTTTATTGTTTATTACTGATTTGCTAAAATCTCACGAATGAACTTGGGCTACTGATGATAATATTGAAGCCAAGTACAAATATACATATGCATATACTATGTAGGTCGCTAAATTTGACGCGTAAGATAATGCTAATGCATTATTACGAGCCAATACACTTTTGTGCAAATGTTTTTGACAATTTTTTGCCGATATTAGCCGTAATGAGACGATATTTTAAGTTTTGGCGGATTCATAATTTGATACATTGCTGAATTATGCGTCATTGTAAATGCTTATCTACTCTTGCAGTTAAGGAATTTCATTAATAAACTGAAATCTCTTTTACATTTAATAGAAGGAGAACCTTGCATACTGCACGTGCTTGATACTTTGTATATTATGATTGTTCCGGTAAACCATGACAAACTCTCTATTTTGTTTGAAGCACCACAGCACGACTTGAATTACCCAGTAGCGCTCACCACTTTGTGTCGTATTTATGATGGGCCTAATTATTAGTTTAAAGCATTTTATGAATACTCATGTCCATTTAGTACTAGTAGCAGGTTTTGGGATGTACAGTATTCATTTTGGCATATAGATTTTCTTACCAACTTTTTTCGCTACTTTATTGATTCAATATCTTTCTCTGGTTCATTTACCTACAAGATTGTAGTTTATTTCCATGTAAGAGGTCAAAGGTTGATAAATTGTGACTAAAACCGAGTTATGTTTCTTCTCAGGAAACATGGAGATTCCATGAATTTACTGCCTTGACACTATCTGTATCTTGCACGGTTGGTTTATCGTCAAGTTCAACCGTAAATTAACACTATTAAGAAATTAAACGAGCGTGCGAAAACAAGCATGAAACCCTGCAGGAGTAGCAGCAGAGCAGTTTTTACTTGATTACAATCTTTTCTTATGCAGAAGGGCGCTTCTTTTTTACTTGGAGTACAGAAGAATGTTACAACAGCCCAACGAAAACAGGTTTTTTTTTTTTTATTCGCAAGCCTTTTTAAATTGTACCACAATGTTTTTCCGGTACTGCCTTTAATTAGTGACTAATTGATGTTTCTTAATAACAAAGTCATAATTATAATTAATTATAATTTTTCTTAATCTGAGCTAACGAGGTTTCGATTTATTTTTATGTGTTTTGCTGATTCGGTTTACTGAGAACCGCTAAATTTTCTCTTAGACACTGATGATTTTTTTCCAAATTATTAAGCCGTACTCAATGATCATCCGGAAGAAACATTGAAAAAAATGAATCTCATTGAGATTGATACAGATCTCTGTCGATACTATGCGATTTTTTTACAGCATTTCTATTAATTTTTTCTGGAAAATTAGCTATTTTATTGCATAGGCTAAAATTGATACTTGCCACCTTACTGCTCTCATGTATAAATTTGTCGAAGGTAATGGCATATATGAATACTCTTCCAAAGTATTTAAATGTATATCCGAAATGTTTAGAAAATTGGAGTAGGTTTCTCGTACCAATCGTACCATGCCGTGATCAACGCTTGTTATATTGGTGATACTCAACTACAAAGAGACTTTATTCTCAAGCCAAACCTACAAACGTGAAATGTGTTTATTTTTATAAAACAGTGCATGGGAGATGTTTTATAACTGTACAGCTCAGAAGTAGCCCTGGGGTTTGCTGCCGTGCTTACAAGTTGTGCTTTACTTTGCGAATGTTGAAATAGAGTAAGATGCATAGACTTTATGAATCTCTTTAGCCTTATTTTTGACCAACTACATAAACTAGAACACTAGTATACGGGGCATCTACATATTACACTTGGTTTCTTGATTGCAGATGTAAACTAAATATCTAATAATAACATGGTTCCAGTAATACAACTGCGTGCTTTCCTCACTTTCTCACATCAGTAGTGACATAGCACACAAAATTTCCATGTGGCGACGGTAAGGGTACTATTGTTGCTTGCATGTTCATAGTTTAACTCATAACTGCTGGTTATTGAGGAAAATTCGGCGGGTTAAGGAGCGCATAAATGAAGCTTCTATGCTTATGACTGTAACTTGTTTGACCAATATAATAGTAACTAACTTGTACATTCCTGCATTTACATGATTTGATGGTGGTCTTCTATCGCTTCTCTGCTCTTATTTTCCGGAATATTTTATCCGTTCCTATTTTCTTACTCCGTCATTTTGCTTTCACTTGCATTCAATTTTCTCTTCATGTTTGATTTTTCTTTTCTCCTCATGTCGCAGATGTATCATGCAACAAAATTTGTACCAGCACCTACACGCGTACATATAGGCATATTTATATTTCATGATTAATATATACATACACAACTTTCTCTACTGCTACGAGTAGTGGTTGAGTCAATGGTAGAATGAGAGATGTATGAAAGGATAGGAAATACCAAGCACGAATAGCTCGTAACAGTAAAGCTTGACAAAGTGCCAGACTTCTCCAGTGTCCGAAGCAAAAATGTGCCTATTGGTGCGTCTAGACCAGATAACTATGTACGTACAACTTTAGTCCTTTTATACGCTTTGAAACCTATGCATAAAATATAATCCACGATGTTTTATGCAGTTTCGAATTGAATATACTATATGCTATTATAAATTCGTGTATAGTATTTTTCAGATAATGTGTTAAATAAATGATATGCCCATGGTTGTAAGATTAGTGTTTTGTAAAGCTTTATCAAATCTTCATAATGCGGATACTTATAATTTTCAGAGAAAACTATCTCCGTTTTGAAAAAAAGTTTTACTTTGCAAGGGCACATTCCTACATTTATACCTTACATAAGTGCCTATCTTTACTTGTAACTTGAAGCCATATAATATCTTGTATAGCACGCGTATGGCATTTTCTCTTTTCTTTCATGCGTTCCAGTTCTTCAAGTTGTAGTTCGATTCTACTAAACTAATTCCAGCTACTTGAAGTAAAAGTAGACATGCAATATAAGTACTCCCCAAGAGTAAACATTTTTTCAAACCAACTTCAACCTTATTTTCGTCGATAATGGTGAATTCAGAACAAAAATAGAAACACGGCTAAAGTGACGCTCATTGTGTTCAACGCAACGGTAGGCTCATTGCAGTTGCTTTAATGTTTCAAAAAGAAAGGAGAGCAGGAGAAAGAGAGAGAAAGCCACACGCAACAGCGAAAGGCAAGAAATTACAACGACTGCTTCTAGTACACCTCTCAATGTGATGGACATCTTTCTTTTGCAAATTTTACCTACCCACCTACTTCCATTTGAATGAGCAGGTCTGCCACACTCCGTTGTGCCTACATAATGTAGCATACAAGTACACAGGAACACTTTTTACACACGCTGTGACGCGTTTACTTAGTGCGGCTCTGCTCTGTTTACCATTTTGTCAAAGCATAAAATATTATGCCAAAAATGAATGTAATAATAGATTAACCACAGGAATGATAAGAAATCGTATTTATTGATTCGTTTTTGATTAATGCAGTTATATACGTTTTTTCATGGGTTTGCACATTTCTATGCTTGTTATGAAGCCAACAAACGGGACACTTTGGTAATGCATTGACAGCGGAATAAGCGGCACATAAAATGGAAATGCGTGGTGAACTACATACTGCAGTTGTTTGGCCTTCAATGGTTTCTAAAGAGCAGAGTAGATTATATGTGAATTGTAATGCATGAATAGAAAAAGTATGTACATCTTATCTGTTTGGAAGGCACAAGTGTGATAAAGAAATAATCAATGTTCTAGCGACGTCGTCTTTTTTCTCTTTATTCACCAGAAGGTCTTTTTGTGTGGAGAGTTCTTAGATGTATATTTTAATGAAATGGAGCATTTTTGAAGTATGGTGAATGACAGCAGCTAAAATACTAAAAGTTTTCTCGCATTTCTTCTTTCCAAGTAGACAAGTGTCGAAGCAATGCAATGTGAAAGCACACATGTTAGGCTGTAAATGCTCATTAAATCTAAAGACCTTTCCACGGACTTGATTGATTTACGCAATGAAAGATGCATAGTGATAGCCCATTCGATTGAAGCATAATTTATGGAATTTTGTTGATATTACGTGATATTTGTAATTACTACTTAAAAAAGGCTATATTAGGAAGTTTTTTAAAATGAAATGTCTGGACTGGGGACACAGTTCTATTTTACCTTGTAGAGTGTGGTGTAGCTTTACAATTAATGCGAGGCGATATACTCCCAAGCGTCTTTATTTCAACATCGATGTACGTAAAACCAAGAAAGAAATCGGTCGATTGCTTGACATTTGTACAAAGAGTAATAGTGCAAAGCATTCGTGAAATGGAGTGTTATGCGTTAATTTAGGTTCCCTTCTGTCATTTATGTCTCAACTTATACTCCATAAAACTACACGTCAGACCATACCAGAACACTGTGAATAATTAAATTGACACAGGGTACATAACGGAATTTTAAATGCCGATTGACAGTTATTTCGTATAATATATATACTCTTAAGATGGAATCTATTGTTAAAATGTAAAATCTCATCTGTAAGTTCACTTTAACATTTTTCAAGTTTTGAATTTTAGTAAAAAATTAAAAACATAAGTACGACTGAAAATTTTTTGCTTCACTTTGGTTTTGATTCTTTATTAAAGTTATGGATAGACTTATTTAACTTAAATGCAACATACTCTGAATTTCTAATCGGTAACACATAATGTTTTAAAGTCTCGGTAAATATGAATCCTTTCCTTATGAATATATGATATGTTTAATGCCTTATTGTACTACAAATGATGATACTATGTTGTATGTATGCTCATGCTACCAATACTTGTAAGAATCAGGACAAGGACGAAGAAAGAATTAAAATATTCTTTCGACTTGCTATCCTATACGTACTTTGTAGATCGAAACAAGTTGCTTCGGAAGTTGTCTTACTTGCACTCATTTAATACTTTTAATAGTTCCCAAATAAAATTCAACTTTCTCTATTCCAGTTCTGCCTTCTGCGGTGGCCACTGACAAAATATGAGCAATGAGAGCTGCATGTGTACAAATGCAAAAGCAAAATGTTCAGCTTATGCAAAAATATGCACGACTTACTAACGTATGGTGGAAGAACTTGTCCTGAAAAAATGTTTATGTATTTATATTAAAAATAAAATGCTGCGTCTATCCAGAAACACGTAGAAATTAGAAGCCAACGTATGAGTGTGATGCATACAATAAAAAGTATAGCGGTTTCAGAAAGAGCGATTTATAGGGAAAAGGCTAGGGGAAGCACGACATTAGGGAGATGAAACCATCACAATTCGAGGTATAACCAGGAAGTCACGGTTTTCACTTACACAGATGCTTTTTATAAGATGAAGCTTTGAAAGATATGACTAGAATACGAGGCCAACATATACTTTTGCTATTCAGGAAAATTCTAGCTTCATAATATGAGATACAACACAAAAGCACCTCCAGAAAATATCGAGCATCTTGGCTCTATAAGTTTTGTGTGTATGTAGATAATATGCTCTTCAGCTTTGCAGCTATCGTAACTTGAAGATTCATTTTCCCTGGTGTTCAAAACTTTCTCTCCTTTCCCTGGTCTCCTTTCCTGTTTCCTGCTCAGAAGGAGAGAATGGATGGAGATAGCTTAGATTTAAGGACTTTGGTTAGCGAAAAAGAGTGTGAAAGTATCAAGGAAACCAACAAGCGGAAAAACTGAGGCTTGTACTATGTAGCATATAAAGATGTGTACTATTGGAAATACTTCAGACTTTTCATTCCCACAAGTTTCGGCGTAAGGAAAAGTATAAAAGGAATGACTGCACTGAAATACAGTATTACATTTATCTACGAAGACTTATATGTTATTATATAGATACATTAGCAACACTTGCGTATTTCATACTTTTGGCCACTCTTCGTTTTTGCTTGTTCCTATTTGACTTGAGATTGTATTTACAGTTCTCTTAGAAATAAAGAGAAAGTTGTTGCAGAGAGTGGGCGAGGGAATAGAGTTTATTATAGTCAATATATACGGATCATGGTTTAAAAATGTATTTTATTTTGTGCTTTCATCAACAAACGCTCCAACATACAATATACGTTTTTGTGAGAAGTAGAACTTATATATACATGTAGGTAGATAAGTTGTGTACAACAAATAGTTTTAAATTGAACACTTTTGAAGGAGCCCGCTGCATATTGCCATCGAGGTCGTGAGAAATGTAGTAGTATTGAACAAATTTGCCCTAATTTTGGAGACACGCATAAGGAAAGGGAGTGAATTTGTAATGTTACTGCTCAGTGTATCATTCTTGTTGTATTTACAGTACTTTACTAGCTAGCTGTAAATCACCTTCGTTGTATAAAGAGTTAAATGGGACCTTACATTTGATATGAATAAAGATTGCAACAAAAATCACATGACAGCGACACATGTTTTAGAATTCCTTTTTCCAGCACGCAGTTGCTCTAATAATGAAGTATGCGTGTAAAATTAACAACATGGACAATAGACAATGGAGACAATTTTCGTGATTTGTTCTTAAAACATCTGTGTCAAAGCTAGAAGCAATATGTCGTACCTGAAGAGCATCTAAAAGATTTTCAATGATAGATCATTCTTGTGCTGCAGGTTCATGTTGTTTGTGGACTTGTCAATGAGTAAACATATTATGTACACCCCTGCGGAACTGGCTTATTAGGCAGGTTTTTCTGTCCACGAATAATTAGTAATAATTATTGGCATATGATTTCCTTCATTTCTTCTGACGCTGCATGAGCAACCCTTTTGCTGGTTTTTAAATCTATATCAGCGTTATATCATTGGCTAAAAGCACTTATTTCACATCGCATGTAAAAAATAATGTGCTGGATAAATAAAAAACAATTACAATATGCGTTGGTTGTCCAACAAAAGAAGGAAAATTCTCAGGATAATTCATGAAATCATTGTAAAAAACACAAAATGAAATTTAAGCTTATTATGACTTGTTGTCTGCAATGTACACAATATACCACTTTAAATTGAGATTTACTCAGCCAAATGTTTGAAATTGAAGCTTAACATAAATTTTGGTAGAATGTTCCAGGCATGCTACGACGCTGACAGAGTTCGGAAAAACATGAAACGTGGTGCTACCATGTACAGAACGTACCTGTACCTGAACGTATAATATGATATTTTATCTTCTAAAACTAATCCACAAAACTGGATAATCTATTACTATTATTATCAGCAATACACATAAAAAGTTAGGACTACAACATCATACTACTTTCCAGACATCAAAAGGTTGCGATGAGGCGATGAGTTATTAGCATTGTTATGATGGGCAAATATACGATATGGGTATGAGTACCTGCGCTGATGCATGATGCATGGAAACACTAAATATGTATTAAAGTACAAAATTACATGTGTGATATGTACTATTGTGGGCTTAGCTAAGATTATGACGGTAGCACGAGGTGGGAATTAAAAAAGAAAAAAAATGAAGGTCAGGTTTGCATACAACAATATTTTGTTGATGATACTTTGGCTTCCAACGACACTGCCAAACAGACAGACAGACAGTTGAAAGATGTAATGTATCATCACCTTGTAATATATAGAAATGTAGACAATAATATTTTATATGAGATTCAATTGTATGGCTATCAACAGTTTTCTAGCTGTAGCATATGTATAAATAGTTATAGTACGTACGTAGAGTATATTCTCTCCAATGTTGTACGTTTGAGAGGAAAATCAGCCTTTCCTCATTTGCACCAGAATAAATATTACGTTTTGTAAATGCTGGAACTGACTGAGGTGTTTGAAACGCAAAGTGTGCGGTCATTTAAATTTTTTTAAATCTTGAAACATAAAAGGTAGGTCAGCTATATACGGAAACGTAACGATTCCACTGTTCATGTGTGTAATATTATGTATAAATACATCAACGTGTTTTCTGTCATAATTTACTGACAAGGTCATCTTTAATGCAGCAAATTTTTTTGCATATTATACCACGCTAAATAACAATGCTCTGCGTGGATCATTGGAGAATATATTAATTGTTTTACAAATTATATCTGTTGGATGTTTGGTTTAGAAATGCGGGTAAGGAGGAGATGTGATTCAAAAAATTTGGCTAACATTAGTTCACTTTCAGCGTTTCAAAACATAAACTACTACATACATAAATAAATACTGACATAAATGTTCATAATTGAAATTTTTGTCAGAATGTTTTCCATTCACAAGAAGATTACAGGGATTAAGGAAAATTCTGCAAAGCTTGCGAAATCGCTAGCCTCACTTTCAACTTTATTTGATAACATTGCCGCATTATCACGATTTAAGTTGTCATTTGTTTTGTTGAAAATATATAAATATAAAAGGAACTATTTCAGTATATCGTATTTTAAATTTTTTTTAAAGGATGTCCAGCTATTCACAGTCTAAAAACAAAAATCAAATCTATTGCAGAAATTAGTTATAAATGAGTATGATAGATGGGTAATGGGGTAAAATCTTGAGTACTTCAAGAGTAACTGACGTTTTTTTAAATCTTAATCAACAACATTAAGCGTTTAAACTTCTGAAGTCTTCAGCAAATCAAATACATTTTTGGCGAAGACAGAAGTGAAAGAAAATAATTTGATTAGGTGAAGGTGTCACGTTGCCAAAATTCACACTTGCAGCCACCTGCCCTTTCGGAATAAATCAGATATAAATGTAGCGCTTCACATCATAAGAATCAAGCCCTTGTCGTAGTCTTCAAGATTCGCTTTAAAAAGTAGTAAATCATGATGGCGTCCGTTTGCATGATGCTCCTTCAAAAGAAAACAAGATTATAGGGTGAGAGTTCACATTCACACCACATATTTTTCGTGCCTCCATGACTATCCACCCATCCATCATTTCGAAAGCCAATCTAAATCATTGCAAACAAGTAGGGGAGTTGGGGAGTATGTACTCCAAAGTAAACTAGAACTTAGAACTAGATCATTCTTTATGCATGTAGCGCCGGTGCAGAAGCACGTGACACATCAAAGAAAAGGTTATATAGTGACAAGTGTAGATAACAAATTTTCTTTAAAATTGTCTTTGTTTTTGCGAGCATGAAAATATATTCTCCCTGATACCTACCATCTTCATCAGACAAGCTACTACTACGTACAAAATACATTGATATACTTTGTCTCGCCACATGCATGCATTATAAAACATTAAAAAAGATATGGCAAAAGATGGTTTCATGAATGGTGACGAGTTGATGATTAGAGAAGAGCAGAGGTGATACATATATTATGCAGCACAAAATAACCAGAAACGACTTTGTGATCGTTGGCAATGGTGCGCAGCTTATAGGCAGCATAAGCATCATTGGATGAGGACAGTAATAAAAATTTTAAGATGCGTGACAGTTAAAATGTATGAATGTAATGAGTAGAGATTGGTCGACCTCCGGTTAACCTTCGTATTTATATTCTGTAGTGTACATAAGCTGAATTCTCGTCAGTTTTTGCTCAGAAATCAGCGAAACCCAACAGATATGGAGCATGATGGCATCCCTATTACAATGCGATAAACTTTAGTGCTGAAATCTCCTCATTCAGTAATGTGTGTATGCAAACCCTTACCATCATTAATATTGATACAACTTACCAAGTTTTAAAAGTTTGGAAGCTTCTACTAATACGTTGGATCAAGTGGCATGATTTCTTTAAATAAAATTGATTGATGCCGCGTACACCAATATATACATGGTTGCAGGGATTATGTTAAATGCATAACTTTTAGCATTGAACCCATGAAGTTTTTATATGAATGAATTTACAGTTTTGTCACTATCGCACGCTTATGATTTCATAGTCATTGGTACTTGTCTGGTAGAACGTACAACATAATTGGACCAATGCAGGGATCAATATGAAAGTGTAGTAAAGTCATTAATGTATTAAAGCATAATTAGTATTTCAATAATGACTAGTAAATTTCTAAACATACATATTTGTAGAAGCTTATAGTACATTTAGTATTTTTGTATCTTTTAAAAGCTACGATTCGTGATAAACAGCATATTTCATTATTATTATTATTGAGCATTGAACGGAATGCAGTGCAAAATCTCTTATTTATAACATTGCCTATTGCCTATAGAGCTTTCATGACGATGATCATGAGTGGATGAGAGAGAGCAAAAAAGGGGAACGAGCTGAAAACTCTCAGTTTCATGCAAATGCCTTTGTATAGCACTCTGTAACAAGCTGCAAGCAAGCAACAAGTAAATAGTAATTGAAATACGTCTACTAGGTATTTGGCTGTTGCTGATGTTGCCGTTGTGTTTGTTGATAGTTGATGATATGATTTTATACATTTGGTATTTGCTAAATAATATATGTATATCTAATGTGCATAATATAATATACGTATTACTGCTACAACTACCGTTTTCTTTGCGTTGATACTTTGATGCGAATGTGGTATGTTGTCAGCTGAAGTTGTAAATGTTGCGGTGCTTTCCACATAAAAAACTTCATGCTCAAACCTTATACACGACAGTATAATAAATGTGATGATGATGATAATATACGAATCTTTTCGTATAGAATTATATTGCATTATGCAGAATGCTAAAGCACAATTTGTTTTAAAGACGGAGAACCGCCATAAAATGCAAGCAAATGTATAAAACTTTATAAATGTATGCATGCATTTGAAAGGGTATGATGAACAAAGATTTTTTCATGTTTGCATTTTCATAATGCTGCATCAGCAAGAGGCAAGAAGAGTGCAGTGCACACACAAGTGAATCATTATATTTAACTAACAACAACAAGTAAACTGCAGTTATCAGGAATGAAGAAGTAAAAAGTGTATATATCTCGCTAAGCTTATTATTGTTATTACTACCAAGTTGCACCGTATCACCAAGATCAGTCGTCGTCAGTCAGCTTAGCCAGTTTGTTGAACACATATCGCATTAATAAATATACCACTGTACACAAAAGAGCAATGAAGAGGCGGTGGTGTGGTGGCAACACCGTAGAAGTCGCGGCTTCGCCTCGTCGACTCCTGTCTACAATTTAGCCTGTCGAGCTGTCCTCTCTCTCTCTGCATATCTCTCTCTCTCGTCGATTCAAAAGTTTATTCTCTCAGTTTGAATGTGCTTCTGTCAAAATCAGTGCAGAAATTACATGTTGTTTAGTGATGGTGGCGGTGATATACCTAAACTGCGCTATATGAAAAAATGCTTGTTTAGTCCTTCCTAAGTGATTTTCATCAAAACTCACTCGATGAGCGTTGCACTGTTAGGATTTAATAGTTAGTCGTGTTGTTAGTATTTTTTCGTGTGTGTCTATCTGTCTGCAAGTCCTTTTTTATCAAGGATTCTCTGATGGCGTCTCTATCGTTTTGTAAAATGTTTCTAGTGATTTATGTGGATTTATTGCATAATATATAGACCAATAGGAACGACATCGGACCACATCATCTTGCGTACATGCGCATGCAGTTTGTACATTTGATGGAAAATATAGTTTCTGTGATCTTAAAAAACGTACGTGCATTGTATTATGTGTGCATAGTTTTAGTTCAATATTGTGGCTTCCATACTGTCATCATCAATTTCTCATCTCATCTTCTTCATTCATTTAGTGCTTATAGTCTGAATTATTACATGATGTAAAACGAAGCGTTCCTGGTTTTACACAATTTGGGATATTGATGATAACCACATTAGTTAATATACAAAATGCTATATATGCAAGCATAGAGGCTGACGTCAAAAATTGTGTTGGTTTTAGTACTCCTTGGTGGTTAAAAACAAGAGATTTGCGTATTTTCACACGATGGAAACCAGATGCCCCCCGCGATTGCTTCTGATGATGCCAATGCCAAACGATACGAATAGAACCCCAACGTTATTAGCCGCAACTATAACAAGCTTGATGTGAGTTTTATTTATGGAAAAAAACGCCTTAGTATTCGCTGTGCTAACTACCGGTGTTTTATGTTGAATAAGAGAAAACGATTACAAGCATGCTTACGTATACGGTAGTCAAATATAAACTTTCTTCATGCATCCCTCTCTAAATCGACCTTTCAAGTTGCGCGCATATGCATGATATTATTGTGAATAATAATTGATTTGCTGCATTTATCATTTGGAAAACTCAATGGAATTAGCAAGATATTTGTGTTAATTTAAATGTTATGTGATGATAAAAATAACAAGTGTATACATTTTTCAGTGCAATGTTTTTGTTGTTGTGGAATGCAGGAAAATAGAGTGAGACCTGAAACCGTGAGCTGCTGTGGATGATGCAACAGGCGACAGCAGTTAACGGGATGAATCAGATGAACAAAATGCCACCGCAAAGGTTAGTACATATATTTTCTTTCCCATTTATTTTTCTAAGCTCACTCGCCACTTACAAACATTAATAAAACAAAGATGTCACAACATGAATATTGCATACATCTTTTACCGTGGACCACACATTTCAGCACATGCTATGGATTTAAGACGCTTGCATTCACAAATTTGCAGTCAGCAACGTTTAACAAACCGATATAATATTTTTACGTTGCACTTGTAACTTTTGAGTAAGTGCAGTGAATGTTAGCGAGAAACACGAGAAGAGTCTTTTAGAAGCCGGCGTGTGCCAAATTGATTACTACGTACTTTGTACTTAGTACTTACATGGTTTCCCAACTTCTCCAATACAACCGTTCAATGATCTCAGTTATTTCACATTGCCCATCTTTTTTATCGCTTTGCGTCTTCCAATAATCTGCATATTATATTAGTCATGCATGTTCCACCATTTAATCCAATTTACACCGACAGGAATTTTTATACATCCATACTCTCCCAAAAAGATGGAACCGACAATCTTCTGAATAAATCATATACATACAATTCCCAATTGGCAATGTCCTGATGACTGTGAGTAACTGTGACGGTCTTTTTATACGTTGATATTTACTGAGTTCTCAAGATAATTTATAAAGTATATTATAAAGGCAAATTCATAATAATGATGATCAGGCTCAGACAGGGATCTATCTGTCAAGATTCCTTGAAACCAATCCCAAAACGTTACGCAAGTATCCTGTTGAATACTTAGTTGAACAAATGGCACAAGGTTATTATTAGCTGCAGTCAGCTGGAATGCATGCTTGTTTGCGTTCATATATGCATAGTTGTGTACATGTGCTCAAACCTCCAAACCATTACATTTTATATTATCTATGTAGCTCGTACCGTACTGTAAGTACATCCCAATGTCTATGTCTGCTGCTTAAAAAAGCAAAAGCAGTTAGTAAAGCAATGTGCACAGTGGTAACATTGGCTTAGCAATGCAATCATAAGATGATGGTGTTTGTTGGTGGTGCGGCATTCTATGTAGCATCTAACTTTAACGCTTAATATACAGCAGCGCACAACATAGAACTATCTACAATGGTTGTATAAAAGAGTTACGGTTCTGCAACACTCAAAAGCATCACGCTTGGCTTTTTGATGACTCTTTAACTTTTATACACACCACAAAAACAGTTCCTTTAACTTTACGCTCGAAAAGTTTCAAGGAACCTACAACATCATTTTTGCACTACAATGATGCTGATATACTGTCAGTAAGTTATATAGTTTTGCATGAAACGCTTTTAGAAGCAAAGTTGTGGGGTTGGTCTTTATTCAATAAAATGCGCTTGTCCAAACTGCACTCGTGACCTTTGAACTTTTAGTGTTGAAGTTTATAGGTGAGGCAGCGTATAGTATTATGATATATGTGTGGATGTTTAATTGTAGGAACTGCAATTTGTATTTCTGTTTTCTTTGTAGGTTTCATTGGTTAACATATGTGCATTGTGAGTAGAAAAGCGATTTTTCATTTGTATCAAAGGCTTTTGCTTGTATTCAAGTTTTATTTATGAATCATGCTAATATAAAGCCAATTGCATTTTTAGGCAAAAGAAAGGAAACCTCAGCTTGCCCTAATCTTTCTTGATCCTATTTCATTGCTGTCGTCGAGTATGTAGATGTAGCTCCGCTTGTCGTTTTGTGACAGCCATGAGCATTCAGCACATGTACTCGCTTAAAGCGTATTACACATCCGTCAGCATTGACAACTTTGTGGAGGGGCAGAAAAATATGCGGAAAATTACAGGTGTCAACTTGTACCCTTGCAGCTCAGAAGTCATTTTTATCACTCCATGCATATGCCTATAATGATGTCACCCTTTATATAGATGTGAATGGCTATAACAGCCGCATATATCACACTCAATTTTCTGAGTTTGGACGAGCAACTACATGCCACTTAAAACCGTGTTGGCAACAAGTTACATAGTTATTTTTCATTTCAGTCATTTTTTTTCGTTGGTGGCCGGATATTAGGGATATCATTCTTGACAGTTTTTAAAAACCTCGTCAGAGCTCAACACTGAGTGTTGTTGCGAAAGTGTGCAATTGTGCTTGTTGTTCATCTATCTCACTCTCCGCACCGATACGGTATTCGCCCATCTTTTAAGTTTAACATCTACACATAATCTGCGCTAAGCATGACCACGAAAGATGAGCAATGGTTGTAGTCTATATGCCTACAAATGACTGAGTTCACATGTACTATGGTCTCTGTTTGTACACAAATAAGGCCTCGATGATTTACAACTATATCTGTACTACGAACAAGTACATTGATAATGGTGCAACCAGTGCATCTTTTGTGATGGCTCAGATTCATGCTATCGAATCCGAAGGCACGAAAAAGAGAGGGTGACAACCTTTCCACCTCATTTTCATATTGGAGGCAAAAACGCTGCGCTGCAATGATCTTCGATGAACGGCAGCTCTTTCATTAAAAAAATACCTTGTGTACTGTAAATAGGTATGAATGTATACGTAGGTGCATACATACATACCTAATATGCACATGAACATGCGCTCAATGCAAATTGAAAAGCAACGCTATGAGTTTTGTGAGAGCAAATTTGCTGACTATTTACAATTATGGAGGTAGGAGGAATGCGATAGAAAAAGTGTTGCTTTTTATACATGTGTTGTTTTTTATGTTTTAACAAAGCACAGAGAGAAGAAGTCAAGGAATTGTTCTTCAAGCCTAACAACTCACATCAGTTAGTAAGTCAGTCATTCCCTGCATGCATACTCAGTTTTCACAATCTTCTTCTGCAGACATGAGCATATAACACAACCAAGTTTTGTGTGATGTTTGTCTACAATAATATTATAATAATCATATGTACACAGCGTCAACCACATTTTTCACAATTATATGCTCCATTCTTCAGCAGAGAACTACAGTAGTGCAGAGTCTCCTCTCATTCTCATCTCAAAAATCATTCCTCTCGTAGTCCTCCCCACTTTATTCGTTTTCGCTCGTGTTTCTGCTGTCGCTCATTTGTAAGGTTCATGTCCGCCTATTTTCAGGTTATCATAATATTACACTATATATAAAATGTAATGCATGTCTTATTGTGATCATTATTAAGTTTGTTACTTTCAATTTTTCATGCCAATAATGCGGTCATCATTGTCTTCAGCTACAACTGCAAGTGTCGGGGCAAATATTATATTGCGATGCACAACGCAATCAAATAGCTGAGTTGGAGTTTGCAATTCTTTTGCCGTTTTTCTTCTTCATGTATTACACCATGACGTCGCCAACAATAGTTGATTACGACAAAGTAAAGCCTCCTCCACGTTTAATTCAGCGTGTTAAATACAACATGCATAAGTCCACATTCTTAAAAAAAAAGTCATTTCATTTTTACCTTTAAGCCTTCTAAAGAAACTAAGGGGTACACAGAGTGTGCACCCGCATATATTGGCTCATACCGCCCATTTTAATATTGAGGTGAAGAAGCGTTTACAAATATTTCTATCTTCCATAGATTTATAAGTGTGCATCAACTTTTCATAGTTTTCACACGTGTTTTTAATTTGGCAGTGGCACCTATAGAGTTCCAAAATTGTCAATAGTATGAATGCTACCTTAACAAATTACAGTCCACCATACACAGATCATCGTGATCATTAGAATATAATAAAAGTATAAAAAGGAGCTCTCATACTACTCTCAAAAGTTGGTAATCACTTTAGGTCATCATCTTTGTTACCATCAACCGTAGAATACGAAGTAAATCGCCAGCGCAATGATTTTTTTTTTCATTTCATAAATTCACATCTCTTCATAATAATCATATTTGTGCCGAAATACTTTTGGCAAAAGAAAGGTGAGCTCACGACCACGACAGCGTCGAAAAGGTATGCAGACATATCAGGTAGAAGCAAAGCCATTGTTGCATAATACTCCATGACACGTCACCATAATAGAGGAGTAGAAAGAGAATGCGATGTAGTAGTAAGAGTAGAAAGACGAATTTGACGTGGTCATCTATTAGCGATACGAAAACATCCATAAAGACATCAGTTTAAATTGTTGCAAGATCTGTTTCTTTGTGACTCAGCATTTTTACTGTCAGTCATTCAGTACCCATTTAAGAGGGTCGAAAGTTCTTCTTTTAAACAAAAATATAGCAAGTACTCATCAAGTACTTATTGTTACTGGTGGAATTTGCTGAGCTTTTATGCATGATTCGATTACGCATACGAGTCGTCAACCAATTGATTGGACTTTTAAAAGTTATCGTCGATTTCAGTTATGTATGATGTTGAGCACTTTACATGATACGAATAAAAAAGATTGTTTTGTGTTCATGAATCATGAATAAAGCGAAAGTGGAGAATAGTTTATGAAACTTGTAGACACCCTAAAATTGACCATATTATTTTTATTATTACGCCAACGAAGAAGACAGCCTATATCCATTTGCAAAAGTTTGAAATTTACGTGGCATAAGTAAATATCTACAAAACCAAACACTCATTAACATGCATTTTTGTGGGTAGATCAATGGCCAAGGAGTTTTTTGCAACTTCAAAGCAAAATTGCACTCGAGTATTCCTTTGCCGTTGCCCTTTGAAATGTTCAAATAGGGTGTAGAACAATCCTTGTGAATTATTTATTTGATTATAAACAGTGCGTTTCGAGTGCATGCACACAATATTTGCACAATTTTTGTTTATTGAAAGGAACACAATTTCTAGATTTTCCAAACAACACTTCTCAAACCTATAGTACGATGAACATCATTAGTCGTTGTTCGTAATTGCAGTATCGAGTTAAGAAGACAAAAAACAAAATGAATTATGTTAAAACAATCAACCTATGCGTAGAGGAGAAAAATTATGCAAAAAACAAAACCTGCAAAGAGTGCAAAGCCATAAGCTGAAAATAGAACGACACAATAATAGTACAGCGTTAGTGTTGCAGAGTAGAAACCTAATCCGAAAATACTAATTTTATAGATTCTTATGTGTATATTTCACTGTTGGCTGACCAATTGCGTTCATAATATGTTCTAGTATTTTAATATGCATGTAAAGTGCACACATGTAAGGTAAACCCAAAATAATAAAGGAATACTAAAGGTAGTATTAATAATTATAAATTGTTTTGTGTAAATACATGTTAATTGAATTAAATATCATACTTTACACAATTACGTGCGGTTTACAATATACCATTGCTGATTTTCTATGTGAGATGGGCAGCCTAAACGATAACGATTTGTTGAACTGACAGGCTACTTCTCATCTTCGTTCATAAAAAATGGTGCATTCCCCTTTGTCTACTCTTGTGAAGCACGTTGCATTTTTGTTGCATTTTACGAACATGTGCTTTTATTTTGCACCTTGCTACACAACACGGCAGCAAGAACGTATTTTTACGATTCACTAGATGCGCTTTGCAATACTTGTCGGTAAACCTGTAGCTTGTTGGGAAGAAGGCGGTGAACTGTCTACTCACACTAAGAAATATTATGCTGTATTATACCATACCTAACTGAAGTCTGAAGTATGTTGTGCATGTTAAAGTGAATGGGCTAAGCACACCTTCTTGTGTAAATGTACACTGTCCGCTCACTAGCAAATTTCTTATGCACTCGCACTGTATGCGTCAACTTGGTAAAAACGTAGTGAAAATGCTAATATCTTTCTTGAGTGCACTACCGTTAAGGGTTCTTCAAATAGTTTCAATGTTGCAATCAAACTGCCTTTTGCATTTACACTCATGCTTTTATAGTGTATAATAAGATGGAAACATTATTATGGTAGAAAATTTGAAAAAGTGAAATGCAAGCCAAAATACACATGTGTTTATGACTGTATGTGCAATTTAGAGTGCACATGAAAATCAAAAAAAAACCTATGAGAGGATGAAAATGGCACATTACATTTGTGGGAACGCGAACAATACATTTTTTTAAGTTCAGCAACCCAGCTATTGGTTACAATGTGTAACATCTCCAAGCGATTAAAGTATTAGAAGAATATGAGGAATCCCTTATTTAGTGAGATAGGCAGTAATTTTATTGATGATCGTGAATTGAATGCGTATAATATTTTGCTCGGGTATGACAGAAAGAAATCTTGGTTCTTGTATAATGCGACGTATGTTTCCCCTAATGTAATGCATTGCAGGTAGAAGTGCATTCATAATTTCAAAGAACATTACCTTTGTTTACTTAAATTATCAAGAGAGATGGGGCACTACCAAAATGCAAGTTTTATAAGGACCAGAATTCGATATCATATTGTGCCGTGTTAGTGGCATAGCAAGCACAGTAGCACATATCCTTAATGTACTAGTTAGTGTTGTTTACTATTCTGTCAGTATTTCTGTCTGAGACCACCAACCACTGTAAAAACGCAAATTGAGTGATGATACATTTCTTCAAAATATATACGAGGCACGTACGCAACGCACTTTTTTCTTCTTTGCTTATTGCACTACTTATGTATTTTTGCTACTACTCTTTATACCGAATGTAGATGATGATCAAAGATGAAGCAGGTTTTAGCCCTTATGATTTAATGCTATTGTAAAAACAAGTGTCTACATGTGTTTTTTCCACTCTATATACCACCATTAATAAGGCGGTGGAGTGGAGGAGTTTTTCTGGCATCTCTTGAGGAATGGAAGGGGTATCAGATATAGTTAACAATAAACAACAACAAAACCGTACAAAACTTACATTACCTGTGTACCTACGCAAAGTGCTGATTTATTGCTACCGTATTTTTTCAAACTAGTAAATGTGGCAAATCAAGCATATGCGATGATCTTGCATAGATTCAATCCTTACCTGTTTCGCTGACACAACTTTACTTGTTTGTACAGAGTTAAAATAATGGACTCTTTCTACAATGCGTTGAAAACCGTGGGAGTTATTTCGGCAAATAGTAAAGTGAAACCGTCTAAATGCAAGGCCTATAATAAAACCTTAATGTTTGCTTGTACGTTCACATATGCATAACTAAATGCATGTGAATTGGAGGAAATATTATGTAGTCATCATCACCTTCTTTGAAACAGTCTAAGTCACAAGCATATTCTCACTTATACAACTTTGGTAACAAGTTGAACTAAATTAAACGCTATGATTGGTGTTCTTTGCGGGCAAAGGACTTGTCTCAGGAAATGCATGCAAATCAGGAAAGATGGTAATGCTAAAAATATTTAACTCAATACTAATTCTCGAGAATAATATTCAAAAGTCTGCAAATTTAGCCTAGAAATCTGAGATTGACTACTGCTCGTCAGTACTGTATTGTTTGTAAAACAATCTTCCAAGGATCATTATATAACTTTTTCCTAGCTGACCTTTTAATCAGTATTAATGGAGTAGGGTCAAGGGGTTAATTTCTGGCAATTCTCCCGTATCAATTTTGTCGTATCGCGTTCTAAACTGTTTATCATACTTTCTCAAGGATTTAATCAGCAAATAACCATTCTCGTCTATCTGGGCCCGCAATACGGGGCCATAAATCTGCTCACAATAAGAGAAGGGGCTGAGATTGTGTCTTTTGTTTCTCTGATTGTGAGATGACAATCATTATTTTGTTATGAATTAGGAGTAGATGCGTTTCCTTACTATTCTGAATTTAATAAAGCACATTAAGGCCCTACTAACAACACTTGACAGCCAAAATATAAGAAACTATGGGCCGGCACGACATACATTTGGCTTTGCTTATTATTACTCATTATGGGCAGATGGCCGTACCTGACCTACTCCCTCAAGTCACAAAACAATAGAGGTTTTCTTCACATTTTATTAAATCTTTTTACTATTAAAGAACATTTTTGGCAAACGTTTACATTATTTTTGTATTGATTACTGACAGAAATGGCATTCAAGACTAAAAGGTATACACAGCAAAAAGTAATTGGTTTAACTGATGAAGTGCTTGTGAGAGGATTGTTTAGCAATTCAAAAATCGAAATGGCACGTGCTGAAATGCAATGAATGATGCAAGTTCTTTTGGAGAAGACCCTGTTGATTCATTGATTCATCTTCTGCACCAAAAATGATCTTCTCGCTTTCAGTTGCGGTACGTGAATTACAATTCTGTGTACAAAGCACTTAAAAGTGAGAGATGCGAATGCGAGCATGTAAGATACAAGTTAAATTAAGCAACGCTTAATGAAAAACACTTATTATCTATGTAAGTTTTGTTAATTTCTCAAACACGTGAGCAGAAATATCAGGTAAAGTTGACATTAAAAAATTTCATTTTTTTTCGAATATTATTATATGTTAATGGAGGCAACAAATAAACATTTTTAATTCTAAATTACAGTTATTTCTCTGCTGATAGTGATAAGAATCAAGCAGCAAAATTCATTTATATTGTGGGATAAGGTATTAATTTATCTGTCATTACATTAGCTCTTAATTGAATTTATAAGTATTACATTTATAAACAAGTCATTTTGTAGGGCAATAATTTGGTAGCACAATGGGAATAGTGTACCAACATAACCTATTAAAAGTTATTCTTCGCTCTAAAACATCATCCAAGTATCATTGATTCGGAACAAAAGGCATAGTTAAAAGAAAAAATATATTTTAATTTTGCGCATCCCAACTACCTATATCAATTAATACCAATATAATAAATAGCATATGCAAACATTATCCATTGAAGTCTGAACATTTTTTATAGAAGAGCGACAATGCTAAACTAAATCACATGCTCCCAATTATTATGGTATACTATGCAATATCGACTTTGGTTTCATGTTTGTGCAATGGAATGAACGGTCAAAATCGTCAAATGATCACCCACGCTTTCTCTTCCCATCCAACTTGTTAGATGTTGAGACATCATCTTTTCGACAAGTCGAACTGAAGCTATTACAGGTAAACAAATAGGATAAAATTAAATATTGGCTGGTGTGCGGCTTATTAAGGAAGAGTGTAATGCCTTCCGCCTTCCTCTATATGCATATTGGATTTAGCCAACCGCAATAAATATTAACAGAGTGAGTGATCGCCAAACGATCTGAGAGCGGTAGTGTAGCTCTATTAGCCAAGATAGAGATAAAGTTGATTATTGGGAAGTGAAGTTTACACGTTTTCACAATGTAATATGCTCCTAATATAATGCACCAAATGTGAAACCTAATCTATCTAAAATTGTGAAGAGTGGGCAAATAACTAAGCAAAAAAAGTAAATGAAATCTTAATGTGTTAAGCAAGCATGTTATTTTTTTATTTACCCTGGTCGTAATAATAATTCTCTCTTGCTCTACCCTTTGACAATGCATGAATATGAAAATCACTCTAATGGTCTGTTTAAGAGTGGTATGAGCATGTTGTAGTAGTGAGAAAACTGTTTTGAAATCGACAGATATCACTCATTTTCAACATTGTGATTTTTTATACTCCACAACATCAGCATTATTAGTGCCGTTTTCTATCACGTTTGTTACTTGCATTGCATTGCACCATAAACGAGAAGAAATTGTGCCTAGTGCAATGGAATATTGTTGCTCAGCGCATCATGAGTATCGTCGTCGTCACCATATCATCTTTTCATTACTTTGCATACTACTTGAGCTGGTTACCAGAGAAGATATGGGTACTCCTTGTGAATTTCATTGCATTTTCATGATGTTTCTGAGTTCTGAGCAAGCAAGTTTTAATAGTAGGGGCAATGTTGCAGTCTTTTTCTACCAGTTGCTTTAAGGCAAATACCGTTCTTTTATCGTGCACATCAAATATCATTATGTGCATACGTTGTGTGTAGCGTTTAGCATTTCGTGTCTTATTGTCTGCACAGATTAAACTCTTCAGTATTCTATCGTCGCGAGTTTTCATAGTCACTTTTTATTGCTCATATCGTTTCGGGCGATATGATAATTTTTCGATAGTTTGGAATTACAAACATTAAAGACAAAAGTTGTAACAAGCATATATGTATGTGTTGTGTAATTATACGATTTGTATGAACTTACAGTTAAAAACCTGCTAGTTTAAAACTTAAACAATTACAATTTAGAAAATTTTGTTTTAAAACATTTCGATTTCAACCTTATAATTTTTTTTAAAACTTTACAGTTAATTCCATTGAATATAGTTTAAATAGTAGTGGATGATTGTTAAAAAGGATTGATGTTATACGATATTATTATCACATATTTGAACAAGTAAATTCCATAAAAAAATTTCATCTAACGTGTTCATTTCATGACACTAATAATATTCACTGAAGATAATTTTTCATAAATAGATTAGAAACGAAACATCACTATTGCAAGCTTATTCCTGTCCTTTTGCAAACATTTCAAATTTCCAGTATTCATTTACATTACCTATTTAATTCGACGAATGGACGCAACCATCCAGAACTGCGTACTTTGGCCTACATTTTCATCCGACGTCCCTAAAATCCGCTAGTATGTCAAACAAAGGCACACCCACGTGGTGGAATTTCACCTTGACGTTTCTCTATTTTCGTCCTTTCTCCACATTTCCTCGCTCTTCAAGCCGCATCCGCCAACGTTCTCCAATCCAATAATCCACTGCTCATGCACGCAAACAGTTCATGAAGTAGACTGCTATGAGTTGTACCTAAATATCAATGTTTATTTTATGGATATAACTCCTCAGTGAACAAAGTGACATACATTCTGTTTTCCAAAAGTAACTTTCATGGGCATAGTTCAATACATTCAGTTCTTATCACTCTATCTTCACTGTTGATCTACTACAAAAAAGCTTTCATATCCCGTATCGGGTTTGGAAAATTTCTTGTCCATTTCGGTAAAAACTATATTCTAAAACCGATGTACATAGGCTAAGGGACACGAACAGCACTACAGTAGTATAGCATGCTACGGTGTAAGTAACATATGAGAATCATGCAAATTCGTGTGCGTATTTTACTTCCCATTCATTGATTTTGGTTAATCCAGGAAAGAAGTTTTTCTGCGAAAAATCTGAACAATGAGATAAAAGTGACAAGCTCAACTTTGGTTAGCAAGCATGCCTGATAGGTATAATAGGTAATATATGGTAGTGAAAGACGAAATTTTCTGCATAAAATCGACACGTCTTGAGAACTTCCACTTTCCTTCCAGTAGTAGACTTTAATAATCATGTTATTAAAATACTAAATTTACTATTTTGCAATGACTATTCAAGTCATAATTCGCACTTTAAAGGAATAAGTTGAAGTTCGTATTCCACAAGAGCCGTCGTGCCCATATTAATCATACCTACGTCCATGCAATAACGATATTATCATGTAAATTTGTAAACTGTGGTTATAAGAAGGTGTTGTCGAGTGAAGTATAATGATGATTATGGTGATAGTAGTGGTGGTCGTTCTGTCAGATTGTTATGAGGAGAGGTGTTAAAGAGACAAAAGAAGACCAACCAGTTAGTCATATTAGTTACGTGTCTAAGTGTCTATAGCTAGAAAATTTGATGTCTACACATTTTCCAGTTTACCAAGGGTGACGTGAGTGAGATAAATGAGGTTTCACACGACTGGCGGTTGCAGTGGTCTTACAGCCAGATGCTGATATTACAGGAGCGTATAAATATTATTAGCGACTTGAGTTTCCAGTTTTAAACTTACAGGCCCTCCTCGTCATGAATGCTAATACTTGTTGATAGGGAGCAAACAAGACACCAATTTGCAACCATTAAAGTCCAAACTCCTTTGTATTAAGTAATAAGACAGTTTAGGTGTACATACAAGTCATACAAGGTTTAGTGCACGGAACAAAACGATTAGGTATCCAATATGAAATATTATATTTAATGAAACAAGTCTATGTATTAAAATTGTGAATAAATTGCTTTGGCTTAACTTACAACAACAATTTACGGCAAAGATCGTCCCATTTAACTTGGAGAAATTGTAATTTTCCCTTCTCGTGCTGCTTTGTACAATTCTTTATTTTCTAACCACGTTTTTATTTGAGTTCACGCCATAATCCATTTAAAGCTTTGAAGTTCCAGATAATCTTTCTAAGAATCGTACCAAAGTTCCTATGCTTCTATTCCAGCTTTATTTGAATGCTAGTGAAGTATTTCAATATTTGATGTATTTCATACTTGTGTTTTGAGCACATACAGGAATAGACAAATATGATGTACGATTCAATCTTAGGACGTTTTTATTTGGTGATAATGCAGGATATTACATGACATTAAAATCATCTTCATGATCTTACAGAGAATGAGATAAACTTTTTGAATTTTATTTTGGCGAATTACAAGTCGAGTAAGATACACAAGTTTTTGAATATTGAAAATAAAGTTGCTGAAAAAGTTCAGAGTACACAAGGTATTTTTGAAGTGATGCATTTGGATGGATTAGTGACTTCATTCTTAAATCATTTTAATCCTCACGCATGACAAAAGTAAATTATATTCATTTGATATAACTTTGCACTCAACTGATGGAAATGGAACAGTATTGGAATTCTAGACAGTACATATAGGTTTCACTAAGACATTCTACCATCATCAAATCACCAACGGCAGCTTTAAAGCTTATGGAAGTTAATCCCCGATGTAATGGAAGTTTATACACTTTTTCATTCGTTATTGTTTCATCTTAATCTCCTTCAAAGAGTGTTAACATCATCACAAACATACACATCGACATTTGTCACTAAAAAAGTTATCTAACGAAACACATACAAAATTCATGTACCTATATGCTCATACATATACATGTAGTTGCTCAGTTGTCAAGCACACAGTCAATAGTTAAAAAAAACTTCACCTGACCGTGGCAGCATCTTGCAGATCAAAAGCGAAGCTACGAAGCGAACATGAAACTGTCGCTGCAAAGCTGAAGGAGACAAAGATTTCTATACCTGGCATACATACATGGAGCTGTGTAGTGTGGGATCTTAGCTAACCTCTGAAATAGTTACCGATGCGTATTTGTTTTACACTAAGCGATGCCACAAATCTATCTCTTCAATAAATTTCGCATCTACACAACTTCGTAATTAATTTCTTTAACTTTTAATGCTTAACCACTTTTGTCTTAAAAATCATTTGACGATTTTATCGTGTTTGTGGTACTGTTTATCTGTTTAAATTTTTCAACTTGTATTTTTTGGTTATTCGCTGGAAAACTTGGCTATGACCATGCTAAAGATTATCATCCCGTTTGTTTAGCTCTTTAAATTTGATTGGAACAGCTGAAGCGAGTTTTTTATTTTTTTGGGTTTTGTATGCAATTGATGAAAATTTTAAAATTATTTCTATGCATGTATATCTTTCATCCCTACTCCATTTATCAGCGTATCTGACCGGTAAGCGTGTAGGTATGCAATATTATGCAATAAAATGTGCCATGTTAGATATTTCATGGTGTTAATGATATGAAGGTGAATATTTAGTGTTTATGGTCATTATTTGCTACTTTACCACTAGTAGTTTTCATATACCTGACTAAAAAGCAAGGGGTTGCACCCTACAAAAAACCATAAAACACGTCGTCTTTGTAATGTTTACATCTGCAATATTAATTGATTATTTGCAGTGTAGATTTTTCAATATAGTTAACGATTTTAAATACTTCACTTTTGCGGCATATTGGCAGCAGTAAAAAATCATTTCACTTTGCCAATTCAACCAAAAACATACCCTCTCATGAAGATGAGAGGATTGTAAAGGGTTTAACTGGTAACTTGTTGTTACTTTCTCTGCATTTTTTTCTATCTGTGTGGTAACATAATAATAACGGGGTTACAGAATATTCACACACCCATTACTGCTGCATTTTTAGTGAAATTGAGTGAATTACCACAGGTACTACTGCACAGCTAAGATTGTGTACCGCACGTCGCATAGTATTAAGTAGTGCAAAAAGGAGAAAATCCTTTGCTTGTTGAATGACACCGACAGAATGCACTTTGCATGTTCATGCAGGTTAATTTCTTCATATGAACACAATAAGTTGAATGAGCGTGATGTTAACATCCGCCGTGTTGTCGACAGCTTATTGTAGAGCAACTTAAGTATGTGAGTGCATTGCAGGTTAACTTCTCACCAGTTAGTTGATAAATGAAGTGAATGATAACACCAAAGTAAAAATAAAAATAATACAAGAACACCTTATTCAATTATTGAGCATACAGCTAGCGGCTTGAATATGCAAACAAACGCAACCAAATTTTCTCAATGTCTACGAGGTGAAATGGTGAAAATTTCTTCTTTTCCTTGACACGAAAGAAGCGCTCTTTGAATTTTTAATAAGATATGTATGGCCGTACATTTCAAAATAAAGATTTTTAGATGAAATCGCAAGGGACTGAAATCTTTACTGATTTTTATATCAAGCAGATTTTACCTTAGCATAAAGATCGCTATTGTGTACGTTTGAAACTCTATTTATCCTGTGTTTGAACGTGCAGACAGTTACATGTGTATTACAGCTTACTGTTTTATTCGTTGAAAAGTTTTAAAGCAGGTAGACTTTGACACAAGTACATATTATCGTCGTCCCTGTGTTCATCTCAACTCCTTTTGTTGCGGTATCAGCTATTCCTTGCCGACATCATCACGAAGAGAATGACAGAAGAACGGTAGGGAAGAAAGATGATGGGACTAACACGCTCGCTGATCCTTAGCTTGAGCAACACTGTTACGGTACATGAAGTGTTGTGTGGTGGCGTTGTTGATGTTTTTCTTTCATGTACTCACAATCAACGTTACTGGCTATGAAGGATGATGATGAAAGAATGGCCAAACGATAACAACATTTTTTAAGCGAAGCGAACAAAATTTGAGATACTACTGCAGCAGTATACATTTCTAGCACTATGTATACACTGCATAATACACTGATTTATTGTCATCTATCCGGTTCACATGAAATGCTTATTTGAAGAGCCACATTATCAACATACAAAAGTAGATAGGTATACAATAGGCTGCCCGTAGTAATCTGAAAAGAACTACCATTGTTAATATTATAAAATTGTTAAAAGCAGTTTTGGTATTACCGCTAGAGGAAAGGCTGACAATTTTTGCACTACTTTTTTGCATGCATGCGGAAAGTAAAGAGTATAAAGAAGTGTGTTTACATGGCCGTCTCTTGATTTTAATCTTACGAGGCTGCGTTAGTGTAGAAGCGGTTCGGTAGTAACAACACAAGAACACTCAATACAACGATAATCCACCGTATCGTCACGTTTGACGGTCGCATTACGTCAAATTTATATGTATAAACTTACATGCCGCAATTCTCATGCCTTCATTGTAAACCCTGAAAAAATTTCAGCCCCAGCATGGTATATATAAGAAAGCTGTGGTGAAAATAGCATATTATTTTCAATCAGAAAAAGTTGACACATTGTTAATATACATTATCACAGCTCAAACAACTGTATTTTGTTCATATAATTCCAGCAAACATACTTGTCCTGGCAAAAGCCAAAGGAATGTGTCACAAGTTCAATGGAGGGAGGTAAATGTATTACCTCCCATTTTATAAAGATTCTAGAATTTAACGTACATGTAAGGATTTATCCAGCAAAAACCCTACAGTAGACCAACTTTGAACGTTGCATCTGATCATAAGTGAAAATGTAGACAAAACAGATTTTAAGCAAATGAGGTTGGATACTAAAACAAAATAAGCACGTACATACGCGTGTATAGTATTGACTGTATACCTATGTATCGCGTGCCGTTGTCTCTTTTTACTTTCAAAGTTCATATATGACCGACAGATAGATACAAAAAACTAGCCTGACTTGTGCCATCAAACTAAGCACTTTTAAATCTTTACGAGTGTTCAAGTTCAAATATGGTCTGAAATAATTTTTTGAAAACAGAAATAAAAAGGAGCAAAGAGCTGGTGATGGCAATGAATATGGAAAGAGACGCTTTGGTGAACATCTTACTTTATTTTCTAATTCTCTAGCAGACCTTGTGATGAACCTGCTCATAGTTCAAGTCCATAGTACATAGATAGACGCACTCCGAATCATGCACACAGACAAATAATAAATTCATTAACAAAAACAGAAACTTTGAGAGCGAGAATGAAAGATACTGATAATTTTTTGTCCACTTCTAGATTCACACAAACTACATGGCTGTGCACACGAAAATTTTGAAATTCAGATTTTCCCTTATATCATGCAAGATACCAATGCTATTCACTTTACTTGTTGCAAGTGCAAAGCATAAACGCGTGTTGATTCTTGTTTGGTGTGTGTTGGTGTGTAGTATAGCAAAGTACGATGACGATGTAAATGCCATCATCTGAATCTATTCCCTTTAAATTTCTTTCACTGTTTAGAATTCATGGTGATGGTGGTGTTGAGCATTTTTTGTCCGATTTTGGGCAAAGAATAAAAATGTTACTGACAGAATGTTTGCCTGTTGTTTTTTTCTGCTGCTCCTGCTCGCGCTCATTGAATTTGACTCTCCTTTAAGTTACCAAACTAGTGTGTTCTTTGACAATCGCATTTATCCTCAGTCTCTCTGTCTTCCATTCCGTATGCATCTCTCTGTTCTTACATTATTGTTATCAAAATCTTTTCAAATGTTTAGCATTTTTACCTAGCATATTCTTGTACAGATGCGTCTTTCCTCCGACACGACATCCAATATCGTTAGATATATGAATATATACTCTTTGCAACAATCAGTTTTCTTATCCAAATAAGCAAAATACTTGGTATTTATAAAGATGCACATATTATTGCTGTTGTGTGTACTTTTTTGCTGCAAGTTTTTATAGCTTACTCATGTTGTCTGTTATAACTCGAGTGAGATAACGACGCGGTGTGTGACATACACCACCACCATCATCATCACACAGTGCTAGCACAGGAAGACATTAGACAAAAACGAGACAGGGAATTCCTTATGCACATTTTTAAGAAAAAATTAACTGTGAATGTTTATCTTGTGTTAGATGCCCCCGTTAATATCCTCACCAGTTTGTTATACCTTATATTTATATGGATCTATCACCGTGAGTCAAAATGTAGAGAGTGAAGTGAGTGTGCGGAATAGCTTTTTCCTGCTCCTTGCGGTGTTGGTAGATAAATAGATGGATGGATGAAGGCATGAAGGAGTAAATTTAGCTTGTAACACACATGTCGAAATTTCTTTCTTTAGATGTGTCTACTGCTATCTTTATTTAGTTTTCTTTTAAAAAAAGTAGGTATGTTCATATAGGTAACTACGTCTGTCACTAATGCATGCAAAACAATCTACACACGCATATAAAGTTTGTGTTTGTAGGTGTTCTTATTGTTTGGGAAAGGAGTTTCAAAAAATTAGTGGCTCAAATCAATGAGGAGAGCATCCCATTTTGAATGTTTTTGGTGCATAATTAACTAATAAATTAAAATTATAAACACTGTCATATGAATTAAACTCGTATTTATTATTTTATAACAAGAAATTAGAGAGGAAAATATGGGTTAGGTGAAAGAATTCATGCATCATCATATTAAATACTTTGGTATATTCCTTTCTAAACATCATTTGCCTTAATCTTATTTAATCGTAATTCATCTTTAAGAAGCACGAATTATTGAGTCCAAATGATTCTTTTGGTCGGGAATGTAAAAATTAGTCATTAATGTGCGAAAGGGAAGAACGGATCAATGGTTTGTTGTTTCGGTAGTTTTATAATTTTAAGTATCAAGAAAAGTGTTATTATTAGGTATGAGCTTGCTTTTAATGTAAGTTGAATTTTCTTCCTCTCTGTTTTTTTCTCTATAATAAAGAGAATAAGACGCTTGTTGTTTAAATCATGAGAGGTAAACCCATGAATGGCGGTATTACACATCCCATTTGCAAAACCAATGATAATATGCTGATGAAGGAGGAAATGGGATGCACTTCTGCCGCTACTTTTGTACTGAATAACTAGTTGACGTTTCAGGCTAAAGTTAAGAATAGTAACGATCATGGTATAATTTCCTCTCTCTCTCTCAGTTTCCTGTTCTTTTATTTTGGTGTATAATTCTCAGTGTAGTTTGTAGGCTGCGTGGACTCCAGAAAAATTAAAGTAGTAAATCAATATGTACACAATACATGCCTTACATGTCTAAATGAAACAACCCTGTCAAATTCTAAAAATACATACATTATGATATAATATTACCTATGTGCATTGCATTACATGGAATGAACGAAACAGGAATCGAAACTGTTGATGATGAGAAAACAGATGCAAGCAAACAGTGTGCATCAAAAACATAACCGAAGAATGCCCCATTCCTGGTACATTTGCTGTCATTCATCTGTATTTTTATTAAGTAGGTATATATTACCTCTATGTATCCATGCATGCATGGTTTTCGTTTGAAAACGTAACATACAAAAACAAAATGCTTACATTTCTTCTATTTTTGAGTTAATCTCATGATAACTTATTTGCCTGTAGATTTTATATGGTTTTTGAGAATTTAGTTCCCTTTGCTGTACAGCGAATAATGACGTCATCACAAAGCGACCACGCTTTCCACATTAAGCTTTTTGTTGGAAATCAGTTTGAGTAGTTCTACCAAGAATAATGGATAAGCCACATACACATATGCCATCTTTGACGATTAATGGCCCTTTTCAATATACGATTGTTAAGAACTCTATTTCTATCAGAATCAAATGGGGTCTATGCATGATTATCCAATACTATCTAATCAATAGCATTGTAAGCACCGAGTACAAATGATGAATATGAACAAAGCACGGAGAAACTGCAATTGAAATTATAAGCGTTATAAAATGATAATTTCTGGACGGGAAATAGGTTGAGACTTGTCTTTAAAGTGTTTTAAACACAGTGTTTTACAATTCAAAGTTTCAATATAAACTTCTTTTTTCACGTAATGAACGTACTACATAACGGTATAGGTGACTGCATGAAACTATCTTACAGTTTTAAATTACAATGTTGCATTATTGTGTAAGGTGTCTTAGCCATTCCTGTATAAAAATCCAGATCAGGAATCGCACAAATATTAGCCTGCAAGACGTAGTGCTTATCTCTTATTTTTATTTCACAGCTTGAAAGGCTTTCTCCTAAATCTTGTGTATAATTCTTATCTATGTATCTGGAATCGCAGATTGTCATCGACCTCTTTGCCATCAGTTGGCAACGTAATCCATGCATATTGAAAAAAGTTGTTCCTTTCATTCACGAAAGTATGTGTCCTAGTCCCAAGTGAAAGGAAGTGACTGACTGAGACGAGTGTAACATTAAGCTCACGCGTAAAGATTGCGTTATTATAAATAAACTTTATGAATTTGATATCAAATGAGTGTCCAAATGAATTTGAATATTTAAAATTATATGAAAAGTCAAATTCATTCAGATGCATTGATTAAATTCTACTGCTTAAAATCTTGTTTAGTCTTGTTCACGTTTTTTATTTAACAATACTATCACTGACTTATTTAATTACTTTAACCTAACTGTAGCACATCAGAAATTGTAACATAAAACCAAAGAGGTTGTGTTGATGCTTTCCGTAACTTTACTGCTTCGATTTATCCCTACATTACTTGACATATGCCATAAAAAGCCACAGGACAAAACAGAATACAAAATCTGCTTATCGTTGCAGAAAAGCACTCCATGTAGGTGATATCCATAAGCAAATTTCGCAGTATGTATCTAAAGTATGTTCAATATCGTATTCGGAGAATCAACGATCGCATTTATGCATGTACATGTTAATATTTTGAGTCCAACAAAGCGACAGTTAAAATCTTGCTGTATCAAACACGATATTTCCGCCAGCAAAATTCTTGTTCATCGCAGCAAACTCGTCGTTATCAGTAATTACTAAAATAGATAATAGATCTTTCAGCTTTGATTTCTTCATGCAAGTTCAAAAATTTAGCAGAAACATGAAAGCAAATTAAGCTACGACAATATTTTAGTGCTGAAATCCTTGAGTTATTTTATGTTGAATGTAAAAAGTCTCTGAAAGGTTTACGTTGAATATGTCGGTCCTACTTACAATCATACCTTCGTCATCATAAGCGCAATATTTTGTCATGCGCATAAAAGAAGAGAGAAGTAAATCAAATCTTAAAATACTCCAAACACAACTGTACAAGTTAAACTATTAACTGAAGCACCGAAGGCAAATTACTACATACACCTATAATAATACAATAATGTGCAAGTCATGAGTTTGTGGTAGCAGAAGTGTGTGAGCACTACAACTTTTTTTAGGATCATCTTGTTGAAACTATAGTTGGTTAGTAAAGTTGGAGCCGAAATAATTTGATACTTCTTTGAGCAACTTTTTTTCAACTTTCAGATCGCAACACGTATAATTCATTTCAATAGATACTTTAGAAACTACGTAGTGTGTTGCACAGTGTAAGTATAATGGGGTATAGACAAAAGCACGAAGAAAATTTATGCGACATGAATCATATAATATTGGTAATACTATATGTAGTGAGGTAAGGCATGTATGCAATTTGTCTTCGAAAGAATGCACAAATAGTGTATTATGTGCATGTAGTGAAGTGCCTAATGATACTTCTACTAAGATTCAAAAACTTGAAACCGACGGCTTTATAAATTGTAAAGGAGGCATGTCCGCAAGCTGTAAATAAACTTTTGGAAACAACGGCAGCAGACAAGCATACACACGACATGCATTCTCCTCAAGTAACAGTGGTAGTAGGAGGAGGAAGTGAATCATATCATCCTACAAAATAGAATGAACATGTGTGTGGTGGTGAAGATCTGTCGTGCCAGCGCAGTTCAAGCGCTTTCTTATTGCACCCTCATAATGTAATAATAAATCTGTAACAAAGACTGATGATGATGGTGTCTTGAGTGAGCAGCATATTTGAAGAATTGAACGTTTTTGTGTGTAAAACCAAATGAATATACATATGTTCAAGTCATGTTGTGAAATCTTTTTTTTTTTAATAATGTGGTCAGAAACAAAAGGCATGCAATTCAACAAACTTTATGTTTTTTATTTTTATTTTTACAGCACTCCTTGTTTCCCGGACTGGGTGCCTGGCAATGGTGGGATGGGCGGTCCTGGACCAGGGAATCAGTCAATGTCAAATCCTCAGCTGTCAGTCGTCACCACAGTGTGGGGAGGAATGGGCTCTGGAGGAATACAGAGCGGTCCACATTCCAGTTATCCGGGCACTGGGGCCGGTTCTATGGGTCCACAAGGCGGAAGTCAAGGGGGGCCTGGTGGTGTTGTTGGTGGAGGACAGGGTTGCCCTCCAGGATACATGAAAGGAGCATACGGGAACAATCCTAACATGGGACCTTATCCTCAAAGGTAGAGCTTCCCAATAAAATTAGTGTCATCATATTATTATAGTCATTTGACAGGTCTTTGCGGTTGCAACAAGAAAAGATAATTTGTCTTATATTTTAATAAGTACTATGTTTCTCGAGAGAAACAACAACGAATATTTATATGTACCTTGATGGTAGCTAATTACGCAGACATTAGTTATCTTGATTCCTTTAAGCGGTTTACTCTGTGTAAAGCATGAAGAAAAGCGTTGACATATGATTATTTACGACAAGTTTCACATAGAGAATATACATCAGCAGCAATTTTTTTGCCCCTCTCTACAAAAATACACGAGTAATGAGAGGTTTCATCTTTCTTTTCTTAGCCGCGCTTTAAGCAACCAAAACAAAGACATACATCCCCGCATGACTAAAGACATAAGGTGTGAAGATTCTCGTGTAATTAGTTTGGTGTGAACTCTACTGCGTAATCTGCCATGTCGGCACCGGCAGTGTATTTTGTAAACGGATACTATGTATGAACATTCTACCCAATGTATATAAACTATAAACACTATGCACTAAATGAAAGGTACACACAACAGATCTATTTTATGATGATATGGATGTACTGCAGCGCGGTGAAATACTGTTATTATAATATAATAGCATCGTTTGCTTACAATATCTCGATGAAATATTCGCGAAGGCGAATAACTTGGAGAGAGGCGAGCATGGTGTAACAGGCCAACTGATTTATAGCCTCTTTAAGCCTTCTCAACTTCCTTTGGCTTTTCCCTCCCTTGAAAAAGCCATTGCTGCAAGTTAGTTGTTGTAAACCAGCGTGGCCATATTATTATATCATTCATTATTACACTACATTACTTTTACTTACTATATATACCTTCTCAAGCTCTAAAGTACATAAGCATCGAATTTCATTTAAAGTGAGCATATACTCTCTCCGCATTTTCTCCTTATTCGAGCACAAAAACTCACATTCGCTTTTTCACTGATCTTTACCCACATATCCCACATATTCCCGAGCATATGCGTAAGTAACTCTCAGAGAAAAATAGCTAGCCAAGAAAGGAAGGGAAAGTAGTACATATGCATTAAAAAGTGATATCACCTTTGCTCCTTTCTCTATGCAGCGTGATGACAAAATAGCAGAGTGATAAGTATCACATTGTAACCCCTACTACATTATAGCTAGTGGTTAGGGAAAAGTGAGGTGTTACTTGAAGAGAGAGGTGGAACATAGTACATCACACGCGTTTTACACTATTTCATTTTTGTGTACTAATACTTAATATATTACGTAGTGCTAGGTGTTGTGCACAAGTAGAGTGAGGACAAGATAAATCAAGACGAATGGCTTTGACCACCTATTTATTCTCTCTCCCTTTTTGAGTCTCCTTTCCCGTGGAGATGACGGCAATGCCATGGGATGGAGGAGGATTTGTGTGGGGAGGGTGTACAATTTTGTGTTAATATGATCTTGTCTCGTGAAAGTTTCTTATTTCCCTCAGAGTTTACTTGCAACTCACTTGAACATATAATTTTCAGGAAACATTCCATACTAAAAATATCACATGCCTAATGATGCAGTGAGTTCAAAATGACGATGAGATCAAATCAGAAATTTTGTATGCGTTCGTTTAAAAAAAGGCTACATGCATTTTATTGCAGAGAGGAAAAGTTACTGTCAGGGAGGTGTACTCTTTTACAATGTGGCATTTTGTGCAATTATTGTTCCAAATATCAGGTAGACAGGGAAAATTTATACCTTTTTAAAAATATTTGAAATAAGATGGACGTCTTATTACGAAAATAATACCTTTATAATAGTATAACATATTCTGCACGTACGTGAAATAAGGATTTTTACAGCATATTTATGAAAGCATATTGAGAAACTACGCTATTATATGTCTGCGTTTGCATGTGTAACACATTTCTATAAATGAATGCATTCCTATATCCTATTGTAGCTCTACAAAGATTATCTTTTCATTAGATTTCAAACGGAATAACGACGACAGATAAAGAAAGAAAGGAAGCTCTTGACGACAGGCAGTGTCTACATACGAGATCATAATGTGTGTAACCTACCGCCGTTGCCACACCGTAAAAATTGTCATGCCTTTGAACATCTCTGTGCTACTCAGCTCTGCTACTCTTTTAAGCTTCCTTTCTTCCACTCTGTTGTTACAGTACAGTTAATTCTAGCATCTATTCCGTACGTGTAAACACATGCAAAAAAGTAGCAAAGACGATGTATTCATGATGATGTTGATGTGATGCGATGAATTTTTATCTACACACTTCTGTGGTTGAGTTAAGTAGTAAGCCATCATGTTGCATTTATTTCGAGTGACATTTCAAGTAAATAGGAAAGCAACTAGCGAAAAAATGCCAAATGAAAAGGTTATCTAAATAAAACTGAAAGACATCAAGTATAGTAGTGCAGTATTCCACACGGTATTTTAAATTTGCTGGTTATTTTGTTGCATTATTGGTCCTACACAACACTATACCCGCAAGTTGTGAGAATCTAAAATTCACGTTTCCATCTTCATCAACATCACCAACAAAGTATATTATATGCCAGAGTAATCGTTTAGTAGTTGCATAGATGCATGAATGTGAGAATTTCGTTTGTGAAAATGCACTTTGAGCAGCGAGTATTTTTATTGCAAAGACTCAAAATAAATGTATTATTAAACCATGCATTTATAAGTATTTACGGTATCACTGACTGTTGGCACACATCCATGAAAATGCTCGTTTTTTCTGAAGATGCAGTTGAAAAGCTGGCGTTATGAACTCACATTGAGACATGTGCTGTTGTTGGGGGATCATCAAAGAAAAAAACTTGTAATGCGTTATAGCTTACATTTACATTTTATTTATACACTTTTCAGCGTGATTGCAGTCGATTGCCAAATTCAATGAATCTCATTCCCACATAAAATATAAAGCACTAGATTCAAACGTCATTCGCAACAAGAACTATTTTAAAAGTTATTGTAGCGCGAGGTTGCTTCTCGTATCCTATCATGTAAACGATTTGTAACGACCATCTTTTATTTTCGATATGCTGAAGATAAGCCAGGGAATCGTTTTTTAATACCCTCGTAGTATGTTAACTATCAGATCGTCTTACAAGATGTGTTTTTGCATTGATGTATAGGTTTGGACCAGGTCAAGGTGGGGGTGGAGGAGGAGGAGGAGGTCATGCTGGAGGTGGTGTAGGTGGATCCAACCAGGATGGTAGTTATCCGAATTCTCTAAGTACCGCGGCGATGGTAGCAGCAACAGCTACCGCAACCGCAACAGCCACTGCCAGTGTCGTAGCTCTTCAAGAGAGACGAGAGACAAGTCAGGATAATCAGGTTTGTTGTTCTCGTGTAGACCCTAGTCGTTTTGTA